>CAUYQY010010005.1:0-51574 GCA_963574665.1 Propithecus deckenii coronatus | reverse complement strand
AGTTTTTTCTATATATTTTTAGTTGTCCGATTAATTTCTTTGTATTTTTAGTAGAGACGGGGTCTCGCTCTTGCTCAGGCTGGCTTCGAACTCCTGAGCTCAAACAATCCGCCCGCCTCGGCCTCCCAGAGAGCTAGGATTACAGGCGTGAGCCACCGCGCCCGGCCTCTCCCTTCTTTCTTTTCTTCATTCTAGCCATGGGAAATATTTGACAAAATTCTTAAATATCAATATTTAATGAGTTTAATTTAATTCCCTTTTGGCATACTATATACATATTAAATACATATATATTAATTGAATATATTATGAATAATGTGTTCTAATCATTAAAATATGTGCAACTAGTTTATTGAAAAAACTAAATTAAGAATCTTTAAGAAAAAACTTTTGTTTTTTGTTAAGCCATAGGACAATATTTTAGAAATAATTCATAGCATTTATGTTCTAGTTCTACTATTACCTAATATCATCTTCAATTTCACCCAGAATTCTTGGTGTTAATTTAAAAAGTCTTTCCTGCAGAGAACATCTAATTCTATAATCTGTATTATTGTCTTCCACCATTTGGGCTCAACAGAATCCCTCAGTTATAGCACAATACTCAGAATACGATTCTACGAAATACAGGAGAACACAATATAAAATCACAAGGCAAGTCTCTGTTAGGATCTTCAAAGGGAAGATAAGTCAGTGGGTTCAAAATTATCTTGATTCAACATGATCGAAGATATAATCCACTAAAGGATAAGGAAAACATTTACGAGTTAAAACTAGGGCTATTTATAATTAATTATATATTTAACTCAACTTTGTAAATAGCCAGACACTGACCATACATTAGTAAATTTTTTTAAAAATGTTGTCTACCTTCATAGTGCTTAGCGATAAGGTTGAGGGTTAAAGAATTGAGCAAATGAACTGTGTAACTATATAAATATAACTGCCAGATGCTGTAAATGGAAGGGAAAGATGTTGTCATATCAATCCCACAAGAACCTGATATACTGTTAGAGGCCATAGAATATCTATTAAAATGAATTTAAGCTAATGATTTCAGGACGAATGACACATTGCCAGGTAACAAGGAAGGATATTGTATAATTAGGGTAAAATACATTATTGAGAACATGGCCTAATATGAATATTCTTGTGCAAGAGAGAAGCTCACTGTAGTGGCCCATGGTAGAATCTAAAGAGGTGGTCAGGATGGGGGTCAATGTCAGCAGTGCCTTTTGGTAATGCTAGTGAAGTAAGCAAGAGCCAGGTCATTATGTCTGTAGTAGATATTTTTTTTTTCTATATTTGCAAGGAAAAAGCCTAAATCTAAAAAAAAGAATGAATTTAACTTAAATTACATTCCAGTACAAAATTTCATATGTGTATGTGTGTGTATGAAATGGAATGCATACTGAAATAATACTTAGCCATACCATGTGTGATACATTGTTGTTTTTTTCTCTTCATCTTCCTGTTTTTAGTTGTTTTGTTTTTTTGTTTTCTTTTATCTTGTGTTGTTTTTTAATACTGATTCGAGGGTACTAATATAATTTCTTCATGTTTGGGGGGAAAATATGAAGAACAGTTTAAAGGATTTTTTAAATTTTATTTTCTTTTGGTTTCTTTATAACATTATCCACAATTTGTATTTTTAAAAGCTCACATTTGCTTCTTCTTGAAGGTTAGGAAAGAGAATCCAGCTGGCTTCTCCAGGGGTCAGATTTATAGCGATGGTGGCTTAGATTAGGTTAGCAGTATTGGCAATGAGTCACGTCATCTACCTCAATATTAGCAGGAAAAACTGGCAGGTCTTGGTTTAAAGGATGGCTGCAAAAGAGATATAACTTTCTTTCTTAACTCATTTTTTTCCTTTTATATTTAGTTGACAATAATTGCACATATTTATGGGGTACAGAGTGATATTTTGATACATGTGTGCAATGTGTAATGATCAAATCAGGGTAATTAGGATATTCATCACCTCAAACGTTTATCGTTTTTTTTGTTTTGGGAACAATTAAAATCGTCTCTTCTAGGTGTCTGACAATACATAATACAATATTATTAACTATAGTCACCCTACAGTGCTATGGAACACTGCCACTTATTTCTCCAACTGAGCTATAATTTTGTATTTGTTAACCAATCTCTCCCTATGGTCCTCTCTCCACTACCCTTCACAGCCTCTAATAATTATATTTCTACTCTCTACTTTTATGAGCTCAAAGTTTTTAAGCACATGTAAATGAGAATATGAGATATTTATCTTTTTGTCCATAACTTATTTCACTTAACATAATGCTTCTCATTTTTAATTCTAGTAAAATCAATCTTCTTCCCAGGGTCTTTAAACTTCTACATGAGCCAGTTTCTTTTTCCTTGAGATAATCTCCCTCATTAGCCTCTTTCCAGCTCCCCTGAAATGCTCTTTATACCTTGATACACCCAAATTCATTTCCTTTTCAGGTCCTTTGCTCCTTTTCTTCTTCTGACTAGGGATTTTTCCCCTCGTATCTCTACTTATCTGGCTCGGGGTAGTGTCATATAAAGGCTAGGACACTAGGACACTGATCTGGCAGCAGACCACTCTCATATCTCATGAATTTGAAACCTAGAGAGAGTTATTTGTAACATTCCTCTCCTCTTTGTGGCCTTTTTTTTTTTCCCCCAGTAATAATCATGGGATGAAAGAATAATCACAGTGGTCAGAAAACAAATGCAGACAATGAACTTTCTTTACTGAACTCCATATCTATAGTCAGATCAAAAAAGAAATTAGAAATTAAAATAAAAATAAAATAATGATTTAAGTATAAAAAGAAAAATAAGAAATCAATATTCTTTTGTTGCAATAATGTATTTCTTGCAAAAAGAGGAACATATACTATGAAAAATATTTCTAAAAGAATACAATCTGCAGAGCTGAGAGAATAACTTGCATATATACTGACAATTTTAGTGTAAATCAAATTCTGTTTCTTCATGTTTATGAATGCTGAACTCTGATTGTTTCTTTTAAAATTACTGTTTAAAGGTACTAAATTACTGTACCACATGGTGGGAGGAGAGGAACTGCAACCGACTGAATCAAACTGGAAAAATTTCAAACTGTTACTTACCTATTTTTTTTTATTTCAGCATATTATGGGGGTACAGACGTTTAGGTTACATATCTTGCCCTTTCCCCTCCCAGCCCCCCAAGTTCGAGCTTCAAGCGTGCCCATCCCCCGGGTGGTGCGCATCGCACTCGTTATTTATACATATGCCCGTCCCCTTCTCCCCCTCCCCACTGCCCGAAATCCAATAAATGTTATTCTCATATGTACACTTAAGTGTTGATCAGTTAATACCAATTTGATGGTGAGTACATGTGGTGCTTGTTTTACTAACCTATTCTTAAAACAAAGGCTTGTAGCCGAAATTGGGACTTTTAGGGGAAAGCTTATAACTGGGAGTTCCCCAAATCAATTTTCATGTATATTATAATATTTACTAAAGGATAATTAAATGTATTAATTAATTTACATGTATACAATATAATTAAATTCAACATTATTTGCAATTGTTTAGAAATTAGGACATCAGACGTTATTTTGCAGGAGGCAGTATTCTATCACTGCCATGAAACATGTTTAGGGTTGCCAGTAATGCTAACAGGAAAAATCAGATCAGATTTTGAGTTTATATTACTGTTTTAACATTTTCTACTGACAATGCATTTCCTTAACTTCTACACCCAGAGGAGGACTACTTTCAGCATCTGATCTTTGTTCCATAACCTTGAATTTGTTATGTCACTGAGTCATATAGCTGCTTGAATCTGGGAAATGTCATTTACAAAAACACAACTTTGGAAAAGATATTGCATACATTTTTGTAAATGAAGACATATTTTCTTATATGATTAGAGTGAGAATTAAATTAGCATATGTGCAGTATATATGCATACATATATACAACATGAGTATTTATATATGTGTGTGCTATATGTGGTATATAAACATACACAAATACACACAAATATTTTGGACTGTTTGACCAAACTATATAATTACAATTCATAATCACTGTAATAATGACATCCTATTTTTCTTCTATTTTTAGTCAACATGTAAAAATTGTACATATTCATGGGATACAGAGTATTTCAATACATGTATACAATGTACAATGATCAAGTGAGGGTAATTACTATATCCATCACCTCAAACATTCATTATTTCTTTGTGTTGTGAATATTCAAAATCCTCTTGTCTAGATTTTTGAGAATATACAGTATATATTAGTTGACCATATTCACCATATAGTGCTGCAGAACACCAGAACTCATTCTTTCTATTAATGGCTGTAATTTTGTATTTGATAACTGACCTTTTCCCATCATTCCACTTCTCCCTACCATTCCCAGTCTTTTATACCCTCAATTCTATTCCCTACTTCCATGTACTCAAATATTTTAGCTACCATATAAGAGTGGTATTACTTATACAATATATTTTCATTATTGATTTGTTAGTTCATGGAAATTTAGGTGGAGTTCATATCTTAGTTATTGTGAATAGTGCTGCAACAAACATGGGTGTGAAGGTATCCCTTTGATACACTGATTTCCTTTTCTTGGATAAATGGGATTTCTGGATTCATATTGTAGTTCTATTTTTCAGTTTTTTGGAAAACCTTCACACTATTTTCCATAATGGCTGTACTAACTTACGTTCCTATCAACAGTGTATAAGAGTTCCCTTTTCACCGCATCCCCACTAGTACTTGATACTGGGGAAAGCCATTAGGGAGGGCCTGAATTGGCCCCATGCATCTGGAAAGGCTGCTTGTGAGGAAAGGACCATCTGAGATTCACAATCTGATTGTCTTGAGTGGATTTTGCTCTTCTCCCTTCTCCTCTGCTTCACAGTCTCCATCTAGCACCTGCCAGCAGGCAGGAGGTCATACTAGCTGAGGCACTGTGGGGTGGGAGTTTCCCTGTCCAGGATCCCACTCCAGGCTGAGGGCTCAGGTTCCTGTGGGGAGAGGGGTGCTCCACGACTGTGCTATAGCTGGAACCACATTTTTTCTTTATTTCAGCATATTACAGTGGTGCAAATGTTTAGGTTACATATATTGCCTTTGCCCCACCCAACTCAGAGCTTCAAGCATGTCCATCCCCCAGATGGTATCCACCATACTCATTAGGTATGTATATACCCATCCCCTCCTCCTTGTTCCCATCTGCCGGACATCTGATGAATGTTACTACCACATGTGTGCTTAAGTGTTGTTCAGTTAATACCAATTCTTGGTGAGTACATGTGGTGCTTGTTTTTCCATTCTTCTTGTTGAGGGGTCTTGGAGCTGAGCCACAGAGTAACTTTCAGGCTCACAACTGAGACTGATGTCAGCAGGTATACACGTCTCTCTGCTTAGGCACTAGTATGCACAGTTCCTCCTGGCCCCCTTGGTAGATAGTTGCAGTTGCAGGCTTAAGGCTATAAATGGGGCTGTCACTAGGCCCTTTAAGGGATCATGTCTTGGCTTAAACCTGGAAGCAAGATTAATAGATCTGCTGCTTGGGCCCCAGTCCACACTTTCAAAATGACCCTCCTAGGTTTTGGGCTCCATCAGGATTTTACAACACCCTATCTGAATCCTAAAGTTTCTGCTTTGTCTGTATGTGGGTGCATAATTATTGCTGTTGTGGTGGGTTTTGAGTGGGTTACCTCCTATTCCACCATGTTACTAATGTTACCTGTTTAACAATGCTTTTAATAAGAAAGAGCTACACTGATCAATAAGATAAGCACTATTTCTCATGTGCCTATTGAGCACTAAAAATTAAGATATGCTACATTTTGAAGACTTGGTAAAAAGAAAAGAACGTAAATAGTTTCTTAAGAATTTTTTATATTAACTATATGTCAAGATAAGATTTTTGGTCTGTTGAGTTAAATAAAATATATTGTGAAAATAAATTTCATATGTTTCTTTTTACCTTTTTAATGTGATTACACATGTGACTTGCATGTGAGGTTTGTATTATATTTATATTGAACAGAGTTTATCTAATATTAATATATATTTGGGTGCTGATGGGCCTGACTCATTTGGGAGGGAGAGATAGAGATAGAGATAGAAAGAGACAGAGAAAAATAGAGATAAGAAAGGAACAATGCTTTAAAAATCTCAAGATAAAGAAGAGATGAGATTATAAACTAGGTTAATTGAGTTCAGCCTCTGAGAAAAGGCAGAGAATGGGTAAACAGGAAGGATTCTTGAATTTTTCAGGAAAAGTTGAAAGTTTATTTGTGCTTCTGTGTGTAATATGAATATATATGTCAGAGATTCAGTGAGTTGTTTTTCTTTGATTTGGTTCCATGGTGGCAAGCTATAGTGGACACATTCTAGCGTCCTTCATGTTCACTATGCCCTGGTGTTCACACCTTTCATAATAACTTCCACTGAGTGTGGATTGGATCCGTAAATTGCTTCTAGCTAATAGAATATGACAAAAGTAGTGAGGGTTTTCAAATGTAATTAAATCCCACAATCAGCTATATTTAAGTTAATCAAAATTTTGGGTTGGACTAATTTATCAAGTGAAAAGTCTTAAGAGAGGGATTAGAAATCTCCCTTTACACGAAGCATTGTCCTTGCTGCCTTGATCAAGTTAGCAGTCTTTCCAAGGAAGCCCATAAACTGAAGAACTGAAAATGACCTCTAGTAACTTTAAGCAGCTTCTAAAATTTAGGGTGGTCTCTAGTCAAGGGCCAGCAGAAAGCCCTCAGTCTTACATTCACAAGGAAATGACTCATGCCAACAACCTGAATGATCTTGGTGGTTTCTTCCTTAGCTGAACCTCCAGATGTGAATTTTGTCTGGCTGACAGCCTGATTGCAGCCTCTTGAGACCCTGAGCAGAGGAGCCAGCTCTGCCATATCCAGAAAGACTCTTGACCAGAGAAACTGTGTGATAATAAATACAGGTTTACTGCCAATATTGTGGTTATCTGTAATGCAGCAATGGAAAAACGATACACAGCATTTTCAGTTTTAACAATTCCAGTTGGGCATTTCAGAGTTCTGGAAGCCTAAAGACCTGAGTTCTAGTCTGAAGTATGGCATTTAAATCTATCTTAATCTACTCCCTTTTTAGTTATAAATAGGTTTCCTCTTCTTAAACGCAAATCAAAACACTTTGATTTGAATTAAATTTTTATGATTATTTCCAACTCCAGAATTATTTTATTGTTCAATTGTTTAATATTTAGAGAATAATTTTCAATGATCGTTTTCTACAGTTTTGGGAGCCACATCAAAACCTGGCATTTATCACTTTTCTGCAAATTTACACCATCCACAGACATTGACAAAATGTACAAGATAATGTACAAGATAGTGTTCCCTAAGAAAACAACAATGAATAATTAATATGATAAAAGTCTCATAAAAATCCATTATTCAATTTGTATTTGAAAGTTTACCAGTAATGACTTCTAAAGATCTTTTTGAAGAGAAGAATGTACTGATATTTTACAGTAATCTTAGATTCTTAAATTACTTTAAAAATATTTGAGCTTTCTTTAAAGAAAATAATACCTAGCTATGATAATGGAATCCTGATAATAGGCATATGAAAAGTACATTTGACACTAGATTGAACTATTTTGTGCCCTTTTAAAATTGCCCAGCAAAAATATGTCATATGGTAGAGAAAACTGCTTCTCAGTCCTAGAAGTCAAGTCTTATCATTAAGAGGGGAAGTTACTTTCTTCCCTTATTAGATTTATGTAAAACTACAGGAGAGCTTAAATTTTAACAACAAAATTAATAGACAGATCTTAGAGTAAAACATGTACACACTACCTAAAAGTGACTGAGGCAGATTTTGAAAATGGGTGGTGATAAAACAAAGTTTCAAGAGGGTATTCATCTCCTAGGGTGGTGTGGAGACCTGTATTTATTCCTGTCAGAGTTAATATTTCTAATGATAAGCCAGAAAAAAAAGTAAAACATCCCACTAACCATATTATCACATGAAATTAGATTGAAAGAATGTGTGAAGGGAAGAGAGAAATAGTGTAAAACAAACAGTTTATGTCAAGATCGCCCAAGCCCCTCTAGTTGTTGACAGTGTAAAGGTTCAATCTAAGAGTTCTTTGCACAAATCAAAGTGGAGATGAATGCCCGAGGGATCAATGATGATGTCTTTATTAGAAATCTTTAGGAAAGGCATATGGTAAGAAATATTAGAATGTGTCAAAAATGATTCATTTATTATGCAAAAAGTTACCAACACAAAAATGTCCAGGAAGAAATAGAAAAGAAACATACCAGTATTCTTTAACTGTGAAATTTGAGATGTTAGATTTGCAAACAGGAAATGGCCCAAAGTGAAAATCTGTTTGAGTGGGAAATGGAACCATGAGGCCTGAGTCATTCACAACATCATTCTTTATGCCATATGTTATACATAAACTAAAACAACATCATGTTTATATTATGAATAAAGAACATTTTCAGTAAGTGTATAGCACATTTGGCATACAGTAGGATCTTTTTAGAAATAGGGTCTTTCTTGTGTTTGTTCCTATACTTGAAAGCTTATACTGTACTTTTTCTTGCAAATTAATATTTATAATATATATATTTCTCTATTTTTCATAGTTACTTATAAAATACAACTGTACAACAGGTTTCTACCTCTTTCTAACAACACTTCTTCATCCATCCCACTTTGTATTCTTCCATGAAACAGTATCTTTTATGATACACATACATTTCATACAAGAACAATTAAACAGACAAGAGTGTGAGATGTTTGAAAGCCACCAAGATTTAGAAAGAAAGATATTTAGAATGGTCCAAGCTCTACATTTTCATAGCTATGCTTCTTGGGTTAAGTTGCTAAGTTGTTTTGAATTTCAGTTTCCACAACTGGAAAATGAAAACATTGACACATGAGACAGTATTGGGGTGAGACTTGAATAAGATAATGCTTTTTCAAAAGTGTTTAATGCACATAAATGGTACATAAAATGTGATGGCAGCTTTATTTCATTCAATCCAGGCAAAAATAAATAAAGTAAGGCAAATCATCAATGACTGGGCTGACAATTACCCTTTTTCTGCCCAAAATAATCACATAGTTCATAACCTACTTCCATCTGCCTTTTATTGTCTGTCTAAGCAAGTTGATTATTTCCTCACCTTGTTTCCTTCTCTCCCTCCAGGCATCTAAAATTTATGAAAAAATATGAGCCAAAATGCAGTTATTGAACATTCTCCCTTGAGCAACGTTTCGTAAGCTAAAAATTTGAAACTTGAAAGCAAATTAAAATAATAAAGATTAAAACATAAAACCTCCAAAGACTCATCACACTCTTTCTCTCAGACTTATTATAGAACTATACCATCCAAACTTTCCTGTTTTGCAAGTATTATCACCAAAAAAAACCCTTTTTGGGGTGATTCAAAATAAAGGAAATTTAAAGCAAGTTTTATGAAATTTTTAAGAGATAATTAAAATTGGCAAGAAGAAATAGGAAAAAAAGAGGAGGGGGAGATAAATATTCTAGTTCTGTTCTTCTCCCCTTCTGGATTTAAATCACTTTTAAATGAAGTAATAAAATTTGATTACACTGATTTATACACAGGGATTAAACCAGACTAATTCAAGATATCCATGCATTTGAATCCTTTGCAGAGGATTCATTAATCTTATATCTCATTCATCTTTCTTTCTTACAATAGGAGTTCTCAATTAGTATCTATTGACTGATTCACTGACTAATTCACTGAATGAAAACATTGTTGCTTTTGAGACAAACAATCCTAGATGGGGTAGAAGCACCACTGATTTAGTAACAATATGATATTGTGTAATTACTAATATTCTTAAGCAGTTCTTTGTCCATTTACAGAATGAGGTATTACTAGCCATCCTTTCTAGACACACGCTGAGTCACTTAGACATGTAAGGTCTGACATGGGGTATTGCAAAGCTTATTATAGCTATCTCTACTTAACTACATAGGCTGACCAAATAAACCTATAAAGTCTAACCCTCTAAAGCATTGACTTATTTATGAGGAAGAAGATGAGGAACAAAAACATTATCTATGATTTTTTAATATCTCCTAATTTTCTCTTTAAGGCAAGCTCATAGTCTGAATATCTTGCCTTATGAGCTATTCGTCTGGTGACAAGTTCAATGTTTTGGACTTTGACACTACTGGTTCTAAAGCCTGTTTGTCAGACGCTAAGGAGTTACATTGGATTTCACATTATCACCCAACCAATAAGTCATTCAACCCAATGCTGAGACAAGTGATCAGTACTCTGCCATTGACACTGTCATCTGAAGGAAAATTCTGCTGAATTCATTGGTGTATGTCTCCCTTAGCTGTATCTGCAGACAAGCAGGCTTTAAAAATTTTTATTCATTATCTCCTTAAATGACCCTTATTAAAAGTTGAGGCTTAAAACTCATTGGACCAGTTTTTCTTTTCTTAGTAAAGACTCTGGGCACTGGATTCAAATAAATAGATTTTCAAATTATATTGTGCCACTTAGAAACTGTAAAATATAGGGAAAGTAACTTAACTGTCCAATGTTTCAGTTTATCATCTGTAAAGGAAGAGAGCCACAGCACTAATATTTGAGATTTTCTTTATTTTTTTTGTACAACAAAATAAGTTAATGTTGTTAAAATATGTAGCACAGACCTTGTCAATTAGTAAGTAATCACACCATAAATGTTAGGTATCATTATTTTCATTATTAATATAAAACTACCACAGCATATTTTTATGATCAAAATAATTATAAGCATAGAATTGCTTTTTTAAATCAATATACTTACATTTTTTCTCATCAACATAGGAAGAGATCATTGCACACAGCTTTCACATGTTTCTCCAGTCTCAGACTAGAAGACAAGAATGAAATAGAGTAGAATAAAATTGAAGATAAATTAATTACCAAAAAAATACTTGTGTTAAGAATTATAAAACATTAATGAATATGAAACACTGTTTACACATAGTCATGGCTTATTAAAGTGTTGCTATTTTATAGTTGCTAATGTTTAGTATTAGTACTAGTAGCACTATAGCATGGAAAATAGATATTTTTCAACAATACATTTATGATCTCAATTCATCAATTATTCGCAATAGCTAATCTAAATTTCCTGATTTAAAAAAATAATTAAAATAACTATATCTTAGAAACTTTAAAACCGATTAATGAATACACTTTAAATAATGTGTAGAGTGCATTAAAGTTCACATTCCATATGGAAAGTCACAGGAGGATAACTCAGAACTGGAACTTCTGATACAGTAATCCAAAACAGTTTTTAAAGTGAGTAAACCAAGAAACCAACAGAAGGAAATTGGTAGTCAAACAGAGACTAGGAGGAAAAGCTATTTGACAAGAAAGGGTCAACAAAAGCTTTCTACCTTTTTAAACCACATAGAAGCAATAACGAATCCCACCTAGGCTCTGGGGAAAATACTGACAAAAAGTACTGTGGCCGATCTGGAAAATGAAATTTAATCTGTTAGTAAGTCCCAACACACAAAATTCAGCTAAAATTATTTATATAATAAGGAAAAAAAAATCCTCTTAATCACCATTGACCTGAGGTCCTATACATGTCCGGAGGCACAGATTCTCATTACGTGGGTAAAGCTTTTATGTCTTTATGTGAAGGTTGACTCTTTCACCAAATAAGCTAAGGCATGCAAAAAGAAACAATCATTATCCAATAGAAGAAGAAATGTAGACTGAATAAGAAATAACAGGGATAGTCTAATTAGCAAATAAAATATCTTCAAATCCTTCTTCCCTATGGAGTTCTACTTTAATTATATAATACATATTAAATGAGACAATACTTCAAAAAAATTATAGCTCAGTGTTATTACAACTAAGAATTCACTAAGTGCATGTTGAAGGAATGAATGAATCATATTTCAGGTGATTGCTCAGTTACCTAGAGGAATAAAAATTAATATATTACATTCTTAAAAAAAATTGAGATGGAAAAGAAAAAAGGCCTATTCATTTGCCATAATTGTGAATGAACAGATGGAGCAATGAATATTAGTCTCTCACTCTTGGTTACCTGTAAAAAATTGTTATGGCTGAACCATGGCTCCTCTCTGTGAACTTTTCTAAGGAATCTTTTCTGAACCGGAGATAACGGCTGCTCTGAGGTGCCATTCCCAAAGGGCAGGTGAAGTGAGAACAGTACCATCATGGGTATCTGATACTCAGTTTACTTAAAGTATATCTGACCACCTAGCTTTTCTTCTGTCCTTCAAAAGAAAGTTGGGTCTTCACTTTTCACAACTGACTGATCTGTTATATCAGAAGCTTGAAGAAGGGGAGAGCAGTTTTGCTCAACTACATTGATCAAGTATTTTAATGACTTTTGGGGAGAAGGATAATTTAATTAAAATTCAAAATTAAAACATTTTTGTATGCATATTTCAATGGCCTGTATAAAGCCCCATAATTTATGATTGATGTATGCAAAATAGAGGATTTAAATACATTTAATTTTGACCATTACTTCCTCATTTCTTAAAATGAAATAACTTTTTAATTATATTTCTAAAAGAATTAGAATTATCTAAACAAGTTTGTCTCCTGTAGGCTAGCACGTAGCCTTTTAAGGACATATGAGCAAAAATCACAATTTATAGAAATACTCTATGTAAACTCATTGCTCAACAAGTTTTGGTTTCTTTGTTGTAATATCTCACCTTTGTTTGTATGTTGCCCACTTCAATGAATTATTGTAATTTTCCAGATAATATTAATTCTTTGGGGGATAATACAAAATAAGAAATTGTATAGGGGGTTCTTTATGAGAGGACCATGATGAGTAGTTGGATGGTAGACTCACAGTGATATTATCGAAGTCTGCTAAGATTTCATTGCCTTTGGAGAATCAATAGAACACAAGGACCCTGGTGCTGGTATCCACATATTTTTAATGCAGGGGACATTGTGGAGTCATTCCCAAAGCCAACACTGCAACATATAATAAAATTCAGTTATTATTTGTTTCTTGTACTTTGTACTAGTTGAGGCAGGCAAGGTGGTCTACAAGAAAAAAAATAGTTTCAAAATTAAGTGCTTGTATTCTAAATTTAAATTACAATTATTATGTTTCTGTAAATCTCACTTTAAGCATGAACTTCTAGCTATCACTAAAGTTGTTCTTACAATATGTCATTCTATTGTTTCTGAAATTGCTTAATACTTTTATATTTGTATATGCTTGGTAAACAAGAAAACAATTTGCACACATTTGTACATATTACAATGAAACAGAACATGTATTAAAAGTAAGAAAAAGTATCTCTAATTATTTTATAAGAAATTAGAGTATACCTTAATGAAATAAAAGAAGATAGATACAAATTATTTTTCTTAACCATTTGATTTTCTTTTAGTGATTGCTTTGCCCAACTTGATTGACACTATAATCTTAACCCATGCATCCAGCAGTATGTTTTCAATTCTCTCTGATCCTTTTAACTTAGATTTTAAAAACATGTTAAACCCTGCACTCAGTGTGAAGCCTTGAAATTTCTTTCCTGTTAAAGATATTTTTTCATGTTTGAAACAAAATGGAAAGTCTTTAAAAATAATAAAATGCTCAAAATATGGTTTTTACCGTATTCTCTTGCTAGTCAATTCTCACTTCCTAATTTAAATTTCTCATTGATCTTAGTGGGCAAAAAACCAGCCTGAATCAATGTGATGTGAAATCTCTTTTTGTTTTTTTCACATTTCACTTTGTGTTGTATGCATGTGTGCTTCTTCTGTTTTCTTTTGCTTTTTTTCTTCCACCAAAATAAATCTCTTTATATTGACATTCTGCCTTGTTATGGGGAAGTCTCAATCGTGCAGTAACCCAACATATTTCTATTAATTTTATTTTCTTCTAACACTGCTTTCATTCTATAAATCAGTTTTTAGAGCCTGTTTTGCTTTTTGAAAAAACTAAGCTTTTGCTAAAATCAATTTTTAAGATGTTAAAATAAAATTGTCCAAGAGAAAATACGGAACCAGGCATTTGACAACCTTTCTAACCATGCTGGAAAATATGCAAAGAAAACATTATTTAGTCTGGGATGAATGAGATGATTCACAATATGGCTAAATATTAAAAACAAATACTGTCCTAAGAATAATAAATTCTTCAGTGTGACTCACTTCTTCCATGACTTGATCTTTCCTCCTTCCTTTTAACTTCTTTTATCTTCTTTCCTTCTGCCAGTTTACCAGCTTACCGATATAGAAGCCACATGATTTATTTTCAGGTTTCTCTTTCTCTCATAGATCTGTAAAATCATGCGTAGAAAACAGAAGGTCTTGTGCTCGAATTCATGTGTTTTCTTTTTTTTTTTTTATTTCAGGATATTATGGGGGTACAGATGTTTAGGTTACGTATGTTGCCCTTGCCACCACCCCCGCGCCCCGCAAGTCCGAGTTTCAAGGCCGTCTGTCCCTCGGATGGTACGCATCGCACTCTTTGTGTATACAAATACCCGTCCCCTCCACCCCCCTCCCCCCTGCCCCCTGCCCAACATCCAATAGATGTTATTTTTACATGTGCACTTAAATGTTGATCAGTTAATACCAATTTGATGGTGAGTATATGTGGTGCTTGTTTTTCCATTCTTGGGATACTTCACCTAGTAGAATGTGTTTTTTCTTGAATTAACTCCTGAACTCTAATATCGTGATAAAGAATTGTAAATAGAAATAAATCAAAGGGCAAAGTAAAGCTATTTTATTTTATATCCTTTTCATTATGTGTCATAAATCTAAATACATTTCCCTTAGATATTTTAACTTCTTCAACAGATGTAATGGGATATATTTTATTTACTTATAATCCACCGCCTTACCTCGTGAGTATGTGCTGAACCAAATTTATAATTTTCTGTAGAAAAAAAAAAATCAACGACTCATGGTGAAATATTTAAAAACCCTTATTTTACGTGAGATACATATTACACATTAATTAGGTACAATTACAAAGAAGATTCCCAAAACTAAAGTCTGCTGAGACAACTTTTCTCAGATACAAAGAAATTACACAATTTAGTTAAAGAGTTAATGGATTTGTAAATATTTATATAAAAGGCGCTATACCATTACTATATTTATTGCTTGAATAAAAGTTAACATTTGTTTAACAAGTACCGTGCTCCAGGAACTATACTAAGCACTTTTATTACCTTATGATTCCCATGCAAGAGACTTCTAAAATAAATATTTTAATTATGTCTATTTAGTGATGAGAAAACACAGGTTCAAAGTGGATAAGCTCCCTGAACTGCAAAATAGATGATATATAATTGACAGTATATTTTTTAAAAAATACACTTTAGTAATAATTGAAAAATAATGTGATGTAATCCTGAAAGCAGAGATAAGTGTTAGCACATTTATGATAAATTATTTTTACATTGTAAATTAAAAATAGAAATCATGTGAAACATTAAAAATTATACACTCATTTAAATTATATAATTAAAATTTAAAAGCAAGAATATTTTAGAAAATTTGACATCATTCTCAGTATCCCTCTAAACAAAAAAACTTCAGAGAATAAATCTGATCAATGTCTACCATAGAAACAAAGTGATATTTTTTAAATATTCAAGTGGCCTGATATTTTGAAAAGGGCAGTCAAAATTAGTTTCTGACACTTTGTATAATTCATTTAGCACCACATTGTTTCAAAACATTAACTGGTACTAGTAGTGACAAGTTATTGTACTAGGTATTTATTTTAGAAATGAAAATATTCAAAATCTCATCAAAGCAAGTAATGCATTAATGTATTATATTAATAATGAAGAATAATTGCTTCTAAGTGTAGGCATTTTGTGAATAAACTATAATGCAGACTTCAATAAATATTCACTAATTAATTAATATATAACATATTTTATTCCTTAGTTTTTTTAAAAGATCACAGGAATATTCTATTTTGAAATTTAACTTGTTTAAAGTTTTGTATAGCTATTTAATATATATACATCAAAAACAAACAAACAAATGCCTTAGAAAGCATACAGACACTCCATCCCCTTCTGCCAGGTTCTCACCCACTTCTAAACTCTTAACACCCACAGATAACTATTATTGGACTATTCATTTTTATTCTACATATTCTTCATGGCTATAAAATCAAATAGGTAGCAATCGCAATCTTCATTTTAATAGAAATAATAGCGTGTTACAAACATACAGTCTTTTCTATAACAGTAAACAAAGAACATCCTAACCCTTTTTTTCTAGAGATGTGTAGGATTTCAACACACAGATATGCTGAAATTTATTTAACTTGTCTCAGATAAATGCGAATTTTAATAATTTTATTATAGACCAGAGGTTGGTACACTTTTTCTTCAAGAGACAGACAATAAATAATTTAGACTTTCAGGCATATGGTCTTTGTTGAAGCTACTATGCTGGGCTGTGGTAGCATGAAAGCAGACATGGACAATATATAACTAAATGATCATGACTATTTTCCAATAAATAATTCTTTAAAAAAAATGGTTACCTGAAGGCTGTAGTTTGCCAACATCAATTCAATGCTGCAATGCATTTACATTCTCTCCAGCAATGAATCAGTGTACCACCATTCAACAGCCATACTAAAGGAATCGGTTACTAGATTTTTCAATTTGCCTTTATATTTGCTTTACTGGGGAGAGAAAATATATGCATGTTGGATTTCTTGTTTGTTTGTCTTCCACATCTGTCAGTTCTTTTTAATTCTTAAAATTCTTTCTTTACTTCTGTTTTTTCACTCTTGATTTGTTTTTAGTATACTTAGTGTCCCTTACAGTGTTTTCTACAATATTATTTCTTTGTTATACTTTTAACATTATTGTCTTTATCTTGAGAGTTTATTTTTCTTTACCTTTTTTCATATGCTCTTTCATTTCAGAGTTTATTTCCTACTATTAACTTACCGACCCATCACTGAATTCTTCTATTTCTGTTTCCAGATGGCCCACCTTTGTAGATGTAATTGCTGGTATACCTTTTGTGTTTATTTGTTTTGTGTTGTTTTGTTTTGCTTTTCAAACCAAAGGTGAATTAATTGGTAACATATTTTTTTCTGCTTCCTGGCAACAAGTTCTAATGGGTTTAGTGTTATTTTCTGTTATTTCCTCATTTCATTTTTTATAGCATTTTTTCATTATTTACAAATAGACTTTTGGTGTCTATGTTGTAACATTCCATTTTTTGTATGCAGAATCATTTTTGTGGAGGAAAAAAATTTGTGGGGGCTAATTTTTCTAACCTAAAGGCTCTCTTTCTTTTCAAGCACTGCCTGAGTCCTTTAAATATGGTTTGTTTTGGGAATTTTTTTTCAAACTGAAAAGTATTTATTAAGCTAGAAATTACTAATGATAAAAATGAACTAGAAGACACAGGGGTATAGACTATGTGAAGTTTCATTATCTAATGCATGAACCTGTATTAGTTAACACCATCGCTGTGCTCTATACTTATGAAACAAATCAAGTCCAAGAGGACTTGTATTGACAGATTCTTCACTGCAGTTTCCACACCTTCTCAAAAAAAAGAAAACTACATATCAATATCCCTTATGAATATAGATGCCAAAATCCTCAATAAAATACTACAAAACTGAATTCAACAGCACATCAAAAAAAAAACTACCATGACAAAGTGGGCTTCATCCCAGGGATACAAGGATGGTTCAACATATGTAAATTAATAAATGTGATTCACCACATAAACAGAAGAAAAAACAAAGACCATATGATCACCTCAATAGATACAGGAAAAGCATTCAACAAAATTCAACACCCTTTTATGATAAAAAAAAACATCGACAAACTTGGCATAGAAGGAATACATCTAAAAATTATAAAAATCATATATGAGAAACCCAAAGCCAATATCACGCTGAATGGGAAAATATTGAAAACATTCTGCCTAAGAACTGGAAAAACACAAGGATGTCCACCTGTCACCACTTCTATTCAACATAGTGCTGGAGGTCCTAGCCTGATTGCTCAATAAAGGGTATTCGACTGGGGAAAGAGGAGGGAAAACTATTGCTTTTCACTGGCAGCATGATCTTGTATCTAGAAAACCCCAATGCCTCCACCAAGAGACTCCTGGTATTGATAAATAAATTCATCAAAGTCTCAGGTTACAAAATCAATGTACATAAATCAGTAGCATTTCTGTGTACCAATAACAGTAAAGCTGAATGTCTAATCAAAGACTCAATACCATTCACAGTAGCTATAAAAAATAAAGTATCAAAGGAATATATTTAAGCAAGGATGTGAAAGATCCCTACAAGGAGAACTATGAAACACTGAGAAAAGAAATTGCAGATGACACAAACGAATGGAGAAATATATCTTGCTCATTAATTGATAGAATGAACATTGTTAAAATGTCCAAGCTACCCAAAGTGATTTACAGATTCAATGCAATCCCCATCAAAATGCCAACACTATATTTCATATATCTAGGAAAAAATAATGCTGTGCTTTATTTGGAACCAGAAAAGAGCCCAAATATCCAAAGCGATCCTAAGCAAAAAGGACAAATTTGGAGGCATCACATTACCACACTTCAAATTATAAGACAAGGTTATAGTAATCAAAACAGTCTAGTATTGATACAAAAATAGAGACAAAGACCAGTGGAACAAAATAGAGAATCCAGATATAAAACCATCTACCTACAGGCAACTGATCTTTGACAAAGCAGACAGGAATACACACTGGGCAAATGAAGCTCTCTTCAATAAATGGTTCTGGGAAAAACCACATGCAGAAGACTGAAACAGTAAACTATTTCTCACCACTCACAAAAATTAATTCAAAACGGGTAAAAGAATTAAATGCAGGGCATGAAACCATAAGAATTCAAGAAGATAATGTTGAAAAAACTCTTCAGATATCGGCTTGCCCAAAGAATTTATGACTAAGACCCCGATGGCAATCACAGCAACAACAAAAATAAATAAATGGGATTTGATTAAACTTAAAAGCATCTGCACAGATAAGGAAATAATTAACAGAGCAAATAGACAAACTACAGAATAGGAGAAAATAATTGCAAGCTATACATCCAATAAATGGCTAATATCCAAAATCTACAAAGAACTCAAGCACATCAGCAAGGAAAAAGAAAAAAAAAACCAGACACTCTCATTAAAAAGTGGGCAAGAGTCATGAACAGAAACTTCCAAAAGAAGATAGACAAATGGCTAATAATCATATGAAAAAATATTCTACTTCACTAATCATCAGGAAAATGAAAATTAAAACCACAATGAAATATCACCTTAACCCTGTTAGATTGGCTTTTATTAAAAGTCTAAAAACACCAGATGTTGATGTGAATGCAGAGAAAAATGAGCACTTATACACTGTTGGTAGGACTACAAATTAGTACAACATCTATGGAAAACAGTATGAGGATTCTCCAAAGAAATAAATGTAGAACAACCATTCAATCCAGCAATCCTACCTCTGGGTATCTACCCAAAGGAAATGAAGTCATTTTATCAAAAATACATCTGTGCTCAAATGTTTATTGCAGCATAATTCACCATTGCAAAGGTGTGGAATCAACCCAAGTGCCCATTGATTCATGAAAAAATTAGCAAAATGTGGTACATGTATACCACGGAGTACTACTCAGCCATAAAAAGGATGATTTAATGCCTTTTGCAACAGTTTGGATGGAACTAGCGACCATTATCCTAAATGAAGTATCACAAGAATGGAAAAACAAACACCACGTGTATTTGCTATTAAACTGGAACTAACCAATAAGCACACATGTGCACCTCTGTGAAGTTAGTAAAACTTATTAGAAATCAAGCAGGGAGGACAGGGAGGTGGGGAGGGTGAAAAAACCTACCTAATGGGTAAAATGAATACTATTTGTGTTATAGGCACACTTATAGCCCTGATTCAAGCATTACAAAAGTGATCCATGTAATCATCAAGACTTGTACCCCCTAATAATTTGAAAAAAAAAAAAAACTCAAGTGATTCACATGTTTAGGGAGTGTGTTTTGGTAAAATTTTTGAGATCTGCCTCTACTGATTCCTTTTAATGCTGTATTTATCTTCATCTTTTTCCTTGCAGTTTCTATTTGATCTCTGCTTATAATGGCAGCCGTTAACTGTTTTAGAGTATGTATTAAGTCAAACTTGTATTTTTGCTGATAATTGAGTTTGAATAATTTGCTGGTTTATTATTAATATACACACACACATGCACACACTAGAAGGAATAGGACAAAATTTTAAATTATAAAAAATATATTTTACCTCCAGTTATTTTTAAATCAAAAAATGAATCTTAACAATATACAAATTTATTTCAATAAGTGTTTAACACATGTTAATAAGCAAATTTATTATGTGATACAATGCAAATTTTGCATACAGTTAAAAAGATGAGTTAATCACAAAAGATTGACTAATTTAAGTGTTTTGACTTTCTTGATGAGATCCTATGTTCTTCTGAGAATCTATTAAATAGTTATTTTTATGAGTTGTACAAAAAACTCACCTAAAATGAGAATAAAATTTTAAAAATGTAGTTAACATGTAAAAATATTTGTATTGATAATATCAATGATAGAACTACAGTAATGTAAAATAAGAAACATTTTATCAGTAATACAACCTTGAGCACTGGCACCTTGACTTGTAATTATTCTCCTAAGGTGACCCAATTGGACCAAACTTAATTAAGATCTGCACCCTCATAAAATAGTTACTACCTTGATTACTATGCGGGGAATGTCAGTAAGCATACTCCCACATGTTATTTATAAAGGAATAATGATCAGGATATATTTATTCTAAAGCTATATAGAAGCATAAAGCTGGAAGACACTGTAAGGTCATTGGGTCCGTCTTCTTTTCTAAGT
Organism: Propithecus deckenii coronatus; assembly: GCA_963574665.1. NCBI lineage: Eukaryota > Metazoa > Chordata > Mammalia > Primates > Indriidae > Propithecus > Propithecus deckenii. The sequence continues at coordinate 30,589 of CAUYQY010010005.1, read as the reverse complement.
TATTGAAATTGTAATATAGTAAATGACAGAAACAGAAACTCTCTATATAAAAAATTAGAGCATGATTTTTTATCATCAAGAAATGTGAAAACACTACAGAAAAATTGAGCAACTAAAAATATTTTTATGGTATATGTATTACACTTTGACTTTTTTTCCTATTGTTCTAAAAAGATGTTTTGGTAATCTTTAATACTTTTCTATTTTTAATACCCTGACATCTTGCCTATATTAGTACTAAAGTTATTATGTATTAAAAGTTAATAAACTTCTTCTGAATCATACTCCTTACTATTTCCTCAACATGCTTCTGCTACTAATTCAGGATAAGAATTCCCAATAATTCTGTAAAAATAGAAGGGAATATTTAAAATATTAACTCTGATATTATTAGTTATTAGACTGATCATTGTGATTTCAGTCATAATGATAAGATACTCTACATCATGTAAATTTTGGGTCAATTTAGTAATTATTCAGAATTTAAAAGTTTGTCTCTTTATTGGAAAAAATGCGATTTTGGGACACCAAAATTTATTCTTTTTCATGCCCTTCCTTATATGTTGAATTCAAAATTTAATGTAAAAAAATCTTCTTTTGATATGATTGGAAAGGTAAAATGTGTTGATTTTAGATTAAAGATGATTTATAAATTGGCCTAAAGATTTTTCTTTTTTTTTTTTTTTTTTTTTTTCCTGTGGTGTCTTTGCCTGGCTTTGGTATCAGGGTAATTTTGCCCTCATAAAATGAGTTTGGAAGTTTGCCTTCCTCTTCATTTTTTTGGAATAGTTTAAGGCAGTTTAATATTAATTCTTCTTTAAATATTTGGCAGAATTAACCAGTGTGAATTCTTCGCTGGGAGGCTTTTTATTATTGATTCAATCTCTACATTCATTATAGGTCCGTTCTGACTTTCTATTGCTTCATTATTCAGGTTTGGTAAGTTATATTCTTCCAGGAATTTATATTTCTTCTGGGTTATGTAATTTGTAGTGTATAATTGTTCACAGCAGTCTCTTATGATCCATTTTACTTCTGTGGCATCAGTTGTAATGTTTCTTCATTTCTTATTTTTTTAGTCGTATCTTTTTTTCCTTAGTACGTCTAGCTAAAGGTTTGTCAATTCGTCTGTCTTTTCAAAAAATTAATTCTTAGCTTTGTTGATTTTTTCCTGGTGGTTTTCTGCTGCTTATTTCATTACATCTACTCCAATCTTTATTATTTCTTTCATTCTGGTAACTTTAGGTTTAGTTTGTTCTGTATCTAGTTCCCAGAGATGTGAAGTTAGGTTGTTCATTTAAGATTTTTATTCTTTTTATCACATACACATTTATCATTATAGATTTCCTTCTTAGAATTGCCTTTGCAGCATCTATAAGTTTTGGTATGTTGTATTTTCATTTGTCTCAAGGTATTTTCTATTTTTCCGTTGATTTATCTGTCATTTATTTGTTGTCCAAGAGTGTTTTATTTAATGGACATATATTTTTGAATTTTCTGGTTTTCCTTCTGCTATTATTGATTTCTAGTTTCAATCCATTTTGGTCTGAAAGTTACTTGGCATGACTTTAATCTTCTCAAATATACTAATGGTTGTTTTGTGATCTCATTTATGAACTATCCTGGTGAATGATTTGTGTAGACTTGAGAAGTATGTGTGTTCGTCTGTGTCAAATAGAATGATCTGTATATCTGTTAGGTCCTTTAGGCCTATAGTGTTGCTTAAATCCTCTGTTTCTTTACTGATTTTCTGTCTGGAAATTTTATTCTTTTTGAAAAGGGGTTATTGAAGTATTTTACTAACATTGCTGTGTATTTCTCTCTTCAGATCTCTCAATGTATGCTTTATATATTTAGGTGCTTTGATCTTAAGTGTATATATTTTTGTAATTGTTATATCTTCCTGAAAGATTGATCTATTATATAATTATTAATTATAAGTACATTATGTCTTTGTTTCTTGTAATAGTTTTTACTTAAAGTCTGTTTCACTTGGTATAAGGATAGCCATCTGTGCTTTCTTTTGGTTACAATTTGCATGGGATATCTTTTTCCATCCCTTCACTTTCAGCCCATGTATGTTTTTGAATCTCTATAGTGAGTATCTTGAAGATAGTGGATAGTAGGGGTAGTGTTTTTTATCTATTCAGCTACATTATGTCTTTTGATTGGGGAGTTTAACACACTCAAATTTAAAGTATTATTGATAGGGAAGGATTTACTATTGCCATTTTTAAATTGTTTTCTCTTATTCTTGAAAATGTTTTATCTATCTTTTCCTCTCTTGAAGTCTTCTTTTGTGTTTTGCTGATTTCTTGTATCAATATGATTTGATTACTTTGTCTTTTTCTTTTGCATAACTTCCATAGGTATTTTCTTTGTAGTTACCATGGAGCTTACGTAAAATATCTTATAACAATCTGATTCAAGCTATTAATTACTCAAGTTGAATGCATGCAAAAAAAAAAAAATCCTGATGAATATCGATACAAATTCCTCAAAAATTAGCCAGGTGTGGTGGTGCATGCTTGCAGTCTCAACTATTCGAGAGGTTGAGGCATGGGGATCACTTGAACCCAGGAATTTGAGGCTGCAGTGAGCTATCATGATGCCACTGCACTCCAACCTAGGCAGTAGAATAAGAACTTGTCTCAAAAAAAAATTTAAAAAATATATAACTAGATTTAAAAATAACAAAGTCCTCAAAAAAATTCTAACAAATCAAATTTTACAGCACATTAAAAGAGTCATATCCTATGACCAAGTGGGATTTATATCTGGGATAAAAAGTTGGCTCTATATTGAAAATCAGTTAATAAAGAATAAAACTAAAGAATAAAATCACATCATCATCTCAATAAATGCAGCAAATGAGTTTGACAAAACGCAATAGGTTTTTATGATTAAAACCTCTCAACAAACTATGAATGTAAATAATGCATAAAAATATAACAATGGTAATATATGAAATTCTACAACTAACATCATATTCAACACAGAAAAACTGAAAGCTTTTCTTTTTTGATCAGAAACAAGGCAAAAATGCCTACTCTTACTGTTTTTATTCAATGTATTACTGAAAATCCTAGCAAGAGCAAATAGGCAAGAAAAAGAAGTAAAAGGCATCCAAATCATAAGAAGTAAAATTTACCCTGTCTGTAGAAAATATGTTCTCATGTACAGCAAGCCCTAAAGATTCCATTAAGAAAAAAAATATGTAAGAAACTCATACAACTTAGTAGCAAAAACAAACAAACAACCTGATTAAAATGGGCAAAGGAATTAAATAGAAATTTCTAAAAAGAAGACATACGGATGGTCAAATCATGCATGAAAAGATGTTCAACATTATTGATTATCACAGAAATACCACAATGGAACATTACCTCACACTTTTCAAGATGGCTATTATAATAAAAAAATAGACAAGTATTGGCTGGATAATTTGGAACCGTTGCACACTGTTCATGGGAGTGCAACATGGTGCAGCTGCTATGGGATATAGCCGGGGGATTACTCAAAAAATTAAAAATATAGCTACCATTTGCAATGTGCTACCATAAGAAATCCCACTTCTAATGACCCCATTTCTGAGTATTTATCCCCCAAAATTGAAATCAGGATCTTGAAAAGAACCTGCGGAATGGGAGAAAGTATTTGCAAACTATGAATCTGACAAGTGCTTACCATCCAGAATACATACGGAACTCAAAGCAACTCGATTAAAAAAAAATCCAATTAAAAATTGGGCAAAAGACCTGAATAGATATTTTCCAAAAGAAGACATACAAATGGCCAACAAGTATATTAAAAATGTTCAACATCACTAACCATCAAGGAAATGCACATTAAATCGACAATAAACCAATCACCTCACTCTAATTAGAATGGCTATTATCAAGAGTACAAAAAATAAGAAATACTGGCAAGGATGTGGAGAAAGGGGACCTCTTATACATTGTTGGTAGAAATGCAAATTAGTGTAGCCATTATGAAAATAATTTTGAGATTCATCAAAAAAGTAAAAACACAAGTACCATGTGATCCAGAAATCTCACTACTGGGTACACATCCAAAGGAAAGGAAATGAGTATGTCAAAGAGATATCTGCACTCTCATGTTCATTTCAGCACTATTCACAGTAGCCAAGATAGAGAAACAACTTAAAGAGTGCTGAGTGCTGATGTTGAGCATTATTTCGTGATGTGCTTTTGATAATTTATTTCCTTTTGTGAAATGTCACTTCAAATTTTTGGCTCATTTCTAAAAAAGTGGATTTATGCTGAGTTGAAGAAAAAAAATATATATACAATTTTATGGCAAAAGTCCTATTTCAGACACACAAATTTCAAAATCCTCACCAATTATGTGCCTTGCATTTTTCTTTCTTAAAATTGTTTTAAAAGTGAAAAAATGTCTTTGCTTTTTTTCCCCCAGAAACTATATTTTCTAACTTTTTTTTTTTGTATTCTGTAAGAAGTCCTTGCCTTTCTCAAGGTCACGAGATAATTGCTACTGCTTTTTGCCTATGTTTTCTAGCAGAGGCATTGTCGTTTTAGTGTCCACATTTTTATCTATGATACATTTTCAATTTTTATATGTATCACATGGGGAAATTATCAATGTTTACTTTAACCATATAGATATTTAATTGTTTTGGCAACATTTGTTGAAAAGACTTTTATATCTTCATTGAAATTCCTGACTACTTTTGTTATTTTTATTAAAAATCAATTGGCCATATATCTGTTCAGTGACTTCTGGAATTTATTTTGTTTACTTTATCTATCTTTGTAACATTTTTCCAAGAACCATGCTTTTTTGGTTATTGTCACTTTACAGCAAATATTGAAATCAGAGTGTGTTAGTCCTCTCAATTTCTTTCTTTTTAAATTTTGCTATTCTTTCTGTTCACGTAAATTTTAGAGTCAGCTTGTGAATTTTACAAATGCCTGCTGGTTGGCACAGGAAAACTAATTATAATAAATCTATCAATACATAATTATTTAATAAAATATTAACATAAAATCAAACTGCACCAAGATAATAAAACACTTTCTGAGCAATTAGTGTTTATACCAGGTAGGCAAAGATGATTCAATGTAAAATATGAATGTCAATGCCATTATCTCACTAACAGATAATAGAGCCAATTAGATATGCTCATGGCATTGAAAATATCACAAATTTTATACACTTTAATTTTATCATTGATAAAAATTAGTAATTCTCTTTTATAGATAGGAACTTTCTTACCTGGTAACTTAAGGCAGGGAGCATGGTTAAGTATGTGTCTGTGGAATCATTTTCTCAAAGACAGAGACAAAGGAGTTTACTCTTTAAGTCATTTTTAAATACTGGTATTTTTTAAAACTCAAACAAGACTTTACTTATAAATTGAAAAAGTGATAATAAAATTCTTGGCAAAATAATTTACCAAAAATAAGTAAAGCAATACAAAAAATAAGTAGGAATTTTAAGCTAGAATAGTGAAACATGGTCATGTGATGCAGTGATATCCATGGAAAGGAATATGTAGCTCTAAAACAGATGTACTCCACAGATGGTGTGTGTGATATGCAACATATTGAACATTGCAAATCAGTAGGAAAAACAGAATTTTCAACAAACCATGATAGAATAATTGGTTATCCATATGGCAAACAAATAGGATTAAATAGCCATCTCATGTTTTATATACATATATTTTTAAATACTCAAATATAAAGAGAAAAATAATTTAGATATAATATAGGATAATATGCTATTAAGATGCAGTCATGCATGGCTTATTGTCAGGGGTATGTTCTAAGAAATGAGATGTTAGGCAATTTCATCATTCTGCAAACATCATAAAGTGTACTTACACAAACTTTGATGGGATAGCTTATTTCATGCCCAGGTGACATGATATTATAGCCTGTTGCTCTTAGGCTACAAACCTTTACCTCAAACCCACTGTGCTGAATACTGTAGGCAATTGTAAAACAATGGTAAATATTTGTGTCTCTAAGCACATCTCCACATAGAAAAGGTACAGTAAAAAATGTAGTATAACAGACAAAAAGAAATGGTACATCTGTGTGGGGCACTTACCATGAATGGAGCTTTCATGACTGTGCACTACTATAAACTTCTTGAATACTGTACACTTAGGCTACATTAAATTTATAAAAAATATTTTTCTTTCTTTAATTATTAACCTTAGTTTACTGTTAACTTTATTTTATGAACTTTGAATTATTTTTACCTTTTTGATTCTTTCATGGTAACACTTAGCTTAAAACACAAATACATTGTATAGCTGTACAAAAATATTTCCTTTCTTTCTTCTGTAAGCTTTTTCTGTTGTAAAAAAAATTATTTTTATTTTTTAATTTTAGTTATTTTTTTAAAAAACTAAGACACAAACCTACACTTTAGACCTACAGAGTCAGAATTATCAATATGACTGTATTGTACCTCCACATCTTATTCTAGTGGGAGATTTTCAGGAGTAATAACAAACATGGCTCTTTCATCTCCTATGATAACAAAGCCTTCTTCTGGAATATCTTCTGAATGAGTTGCCTGAGGCCGTTTTACAGTTTTTATTATAAGTAGAAGCAGTATTATCTAAAATAATGACAGAAAGTATAATATAGTAAATATACAAGCCAGTAACATAGTCATTTATCATTATCAAATATTATGTACTGTATATAACTGTACGTGTTATACTTTTATATAACTGGCAGTGCGGTAGGTTTGTTTACACCAGAAACATCAGTAATGTGTGTGCCACAACATTTCACCTCCATTATAATCTTAGGGAAATTTTTCTACGTTTAGATGAGTTTAGATGCACAAATACTAGTGATCGTGTTACAATTGTCTACAGTATTCAGTACAGTAACATGACACACAGGTTTGTAGCCTAGGAAAAACAGGCTGTCTGACATATATGTGGTTCCACAGACATATGGAAATTGGCTATATGTCATATATGTGGTTCCTTGTTGACCTAAACATTGTCATGCAATGCATGACTGTAGTTAAGAATTTTTTTAACAGACTGAAAGAAAAAAAAGGAAAAAAAATCTGGTAAGTTTGTCTACATTAAAACAAAGACAAAAAAATTTGGTTAAGATACATCATTGTTTCTGTTAGAAGATGACCAGAAAACAGAAAGAAATGTAGACAGCTTATTAAACTGATAGCAGGTTAGTATAAAACTTAGATAAAGAATTTATAAAATCTCATAGACAAAGATGCAAAATCCAATAGAAAGAGTGGGTGGAGAATGTCTCTAGAATGCATATCACAGAATGGGAATATCTAATAGCCAATAAACATATGAAAACATGAAATTTATTCAATGCAAGTTAAACAATAATCATGTCACACCCATTACTATATATATATATTACTATATTATTACTATATATACTATATATTAATATATTATTACTATATTATTACTATATATATATATATATATATATATATAGTAATATCCCCAATATCTCAGTAGTCTTCCCAATACAAGGCATCAACATGGAGGAAAAATAACAGGGACACCCACAGATTACCTACATTTTGGAGAACAATTTGTTAACACAGAGTTCCATTGAAAATTCACGGGCCTGGCTGGGCTCAATAGTTCATGCCTGTAATCCCAATGCTTTGGGAGGCTGAAGCAGGAAGATTGCTTTAGGCCAGGAGTTCCAGACCAGCTTGGGCAACATAGTGAGGCCCTGTATCTATAAAAAAATATTAGCTGGGCATGGTGGTGAGTGCCTATAGTCTTAGCTACTTTGAAGGCTGAGGCAGGAGTGTCATGTGAGTCCAGGAGTTCAAGGTTGCTGTGAGCTGGGATCATGCCACTGTACTCCAGCTTGGTTGACAGAGTGAGTCCCTGTCTCTACAATAAATAAATAAAATCTATAGTCCCTACTTCTGAGCTTGTAATTATAAGCTTGTAGAATATCAATAATGTATTATAATATTGATACTTACCTTTCCTTTCTTTACACTGAATGCAATCACTTCAGAAAGAAGTTGACTTTATGGATTTTCACATGAAGCATTTCAGGGAGAAAGAAGACCTATAAAATTATGGAAACAAAAATGAATTTAGGTATTTTCTGCTTTTTATATTACCAGAGTAGCTTCTCACTGATAAATCCACCCACCTACTGAAAAATCTGAAAGATTTCACTGAAAAAATCTAGAAAATTTTGTTAAATCAAAATAAAAAATGATCTGTGGGCATTGGAGAGATAGAGCACTAAATTGGATTTGACTCATTAAGTCCTAGAAGAAGGGAAATGCATCAATGTAAGCCTGACATTCTTCACTGCTGTTATACCTAGGGAATTTGCCAATTCATAAGCCAAAATGATCAAAATACAACAATACAGATTCATTTCACCACCATAGGCAACAAAATGCTGAGTAAAAGAAGCTAGCCACAAAAGAACATATAAATATGATTATATTTATATGAATTAAATATTAGGGAACTATTTCATATTGTTAGAAGTTAGAATAGTATCACTTCAAGGAGAATGAGGTTTATGTCATGGGAGAGTTCATGTGAGTGGGAACCAAGAATATGATGATTTATTTTTTCATCTGTTGAGGGTTAGATCGGTATCCTTCCTTGTCAAAATTCTCTGTATGTCTGTATATACACAATACTTCAGTAAACACATTACTAGTAATTAACTTTTGCCATTTTGTCAATGCTTGGGAAACACATTCTTGAGTTCCAACTAATGATTTGGTTCAATGCAACAGCAATAAGTACATGGACTCACAGTAATTGATAAAAAAAGAAACACACTTTTTTCTAATAAGCAAAGGAAATGAACTTTACACATTGATGGGATATTTATGAGAATAACCTCATTGATCCTTCCCTCTAACTCTTTCTTCCTCTCTCCCTTCTTTTCTTCCTTTTTTCATTCCTTCAACAAATATTCCTTTTCTATACTGTGCCAGATGCTGTATTTAATTTATGAATATCTTTTTTTCACTGAACTCATGTTGAGGGAGAGGCTTTATGAACAAGATCAGGCTAAGGAGAAAAAGACAGAGTTACAAAGTTAGGACAAAGAGTTTGAGAGAAAGTAGGAGAATATAATGTATAAGCTAAGGTAAAAAAAACATTTCAAGAATGAACAAAGTTATTTTATTGAAGGGATGCATATATTTTCAGTACAGTGATGGGGGAAATAGAGAAGGAAGTTGGGACGTATATGGGAGGTAAGGATGTTGGCAGTTGGGACCCAGAACAGACACGGTACTTTAGTTAGAGTTGAGCTAACGATGTATGTATGGTTCTAGGGTTTATATTGTCTTATTGTTTGTCTTTAGATCAAAATAAATGAACATGTATACATGCTAATGGCAATGGTAGAGACGGAAGAGCTGACAATACTGAAGAAAAGAAAAATGGAGTAAAATGTGGTCGAAGCTTGCGGATATGGTAAATGAAACAGGTCACAGAGCAAGAGGGTGGAAGGGGAAGGGTGGACGGGATGATCCTTTGGTAGGAAGAAAGAAGAACTCATCCTCCTGCCTGATAAGGTATGAAAAAGAAACAATAAGAGCATGTGCTGGAGGAACTGGGAATAGAAAATTGACATAGTTCCAGTCTATTGGGCCTTTTAGTTTTGTGATACATCAGGCAACGTTAAATAGTAAGAAAAAGTGACACATTTATATAGAAAAGTAAACCTTAAAAGGATAAATTTTACTTTATATCCATTATGTTTAAATAATCCTAAGTTTACATAGAGAAGAAAATGATTTACATTGATTCTTTTTTTGAGGTTTATCATGTAATAATATGGTAAATATTATTTAGCCTAGGGAAAATAAAAGTGCAAAAAGTCAAAAAATATTTGTACAAATTACAAAAAATTATAATTTAGATGATGATGAACAACCTGCCACCATTTTTTAGTAATTGATATGTTTATATCACACTTCATAATGTCTAGTTCATTAAAAACTGAGTGGGCTGGTGCAAGGTTTTCTCTACAAAAATTATAAAATGAACTTAAATGTTAGTTATAAATATATTTATCAAATAATAAAATCGTTTTGCTGAGGGGCTAGGGCATGTTTCATGTAGTAATCTTTTTTTTTTTTTTTTTTTGGGAGTGGAATCTTTCTCTGTTGCTCTCCTCAGAGTGCGTGATTATCACTTACTGCAACCTCAAACTTCTGGGCTCAAGCCAACCTCCTGCCTCAGCCTAAGAAATTCTAAATGTCATTCAGGTGATTAGCATTGAATAGTAAACTAGTACTATTGTGAAGCTAGTTTTAAATACAAGGAGCTCTGTTACCTTTCTATAATCTAAGTTTGGGAAACATGAGTAGAAATTGTGTTTTTAGGACAAGTTGAAGACTTGATTCTAAATAAAAGAACACTGAGAATGTTTCACAGAGCCTTTGACAGCTTTCAGTTCTCTTCCAAGTTACACTAGCAGGGGTCACTCTTTTACTGTTTGCTTAACCTCTTGTCTTCCCACAATTTATGAGAATTTATGTATTCACATTCCTCACCACACAGTGAGATTTTATTTTGCATCACAGCCTCCTTTACCGACCTTAATAAGCATAGGGTATCTTCTCTATAATATGGAAAAAGTCAAAACCACTCTGATTTGAATCAGCCAGGTTTGACTCTTATTAGTAGAGCAGGAGGAAAAAAGGTATTTAGGATTTTTGATGATAAAAATTCATAGACTTTATTTCCAACCAATTTTGTTAAATGCATTTTTCAACTCTTAAAAATATCTCTCATATGACATTGCTTTCAGATCCTAAGGCATCCATGTCGCTCCTCATTTGAGCAACTTGACTTACCCAATTTTATCACCAATACCAAATCGGTAGATTAATCAAAATATAATCTTTGAAATATATTTTAGCAAATTGGAAAATAAAACGCACTTAGTATTTTTCCTCATACCATTCACAGAAATAATTCCAGATGGAAAAAATAATCAATAGAAATTCAGGTCACTCAATATAGGGAAATGGGTTTGTGATGGTCAGATTCATAACAAGGTAAAAGATATAAAATGGAAGTGGGTGCAACAGTGAGAAACTGACTTCCCCAGACATAGGAAAGCCAAAGATATAATTGGTAGAGATATTTGGGTATTAATTTTGCCTTCCTTTCTTGATGAAGAAGGCGACCTTGACATTGTTGAGGTTGGTTCCTTGCAGATATTTCTTTAAGTAAAAGAGTTCAGATTATTATTTAAAAAAAAATACCGAATGGTGACATAAGAATGGTATAAAATTGTGCCTCATGAACTATTGCCGTTTCTTCAGATCTGGTGGCAGGACCTTGCCCTCTTTCAACGGTCATTCACAGGTGGATTCTTTATGGAATTAAAAGTAAGAGAAATTCAGGCCAAGATGTGGAGTGTCTATTATTTTTCCTGTGAAGAATTTGTCCTTCCAGAAATTTTGGAAATCCTGCTTAAATTAAGATTTTTACATTAATTGTGTATGCAGTCTCCTGCCTATTTAAAAGCCAACTATAAAGATATTTTTTTATTTTAAAAATTCTATATTTCAAAATTTCAGAGTCAGAAATTAAAGTTTTTATAAACAAGGATATTTTTGCATTGATCAAATAGAATCTTAAAGTTTTCGGCTCATGTTCTCAATACATCTCTGCATACTTCCAAAGTGCATTATGGAACTGCAGATATTGGTAAAATTCACTCAATATAAATCACTAAGGATTTAAAAGATAAAGGTAAGATTGAAGTCAAATTGATGGATAACAGCAAAGCATATTTTTATTTCTATTCAGTAAAATTTCTGTAATAAAGGACTTAAGCCTTTCCCCGTCTTTAATGTGCTTAATATACTAGAACTAACTTACAGCAGCATATGTGGATAGACAAGGGTAAAGAATTTCAGCTAAACATGTCAGGGAAAAACCATGAAGAATTTTAAAATCATAAAACCTCTGATTAATTCAGGCAGAACAAAAATGGACAGATTCCAGGCTAATTTTAGTATGGGGAAAAATCATCATATCCACTTTAATCTGGCAAAGGTAGGTTTTTCGATGAACTCCGATGGCAGATGCATTACAAAAGCTCAATTAAAAAAATTATAGCAAAAATATCAAGAAAAACACACAATGAAATCACTATGAAAGTGGAAAATATTGTGGCTTACTAGCATCAAAAAGACGAAAAACATACCTTCTCTTCACATTCAAAGGTTAGATTCTATCCTTAGATATATCGATGGAATCTAATGATGCATATGGGTTTGCATTTTGTGCATAAAGCTAAAATTGACCTAATAATATAACGCATTTTCTTGAGACTAAATAGTAATAAATGTCCACTCAATGAAGTGAAATTGTTTTATTTTGCAATAAGTCAATAAACACTATATGAGTTATAGTATTTAAATTGCTTGGCATTTATGTATACTTCCATTACATACAAAGGTAATTTAATTTTTTAAATAAAGAAAGAACCATGTCAAACACCATCTAACCCTCAGATTTAGAAGCTGGTCAATTTTAATCACAAAAAGTATAATAATAGAATAATATATAATATATTTTTAGTCTCAGAAAAGTATATTTTAGAAAATATTAGAAATAAATAAGTTAAGACAAATGGGGTATCATTTTTCTAATTCTGAAAGCTTTTCACAGTTGTAATTTTTAATCTAAGGAGTCCATTTTTGTCCTTTGGGAGGTCCAAAATTTTTATCAGGGGATGGTACGTACCTTTTATAATAATTGGACTTGCTCACATGGCTAATGGTAGTTTGGAAATACAAAACTGGGACAAGTAAAGTGCTGTTTAGATGATAAGATAGAAACAATAAGAATGTTCATAAAGTATGCAAATAATTAGAAACCCAGTCCTAAATTAGAGAAGTGTAGATTACTCTAAAAATATTTTTGTTCTAATTCTTATAAATGAAAGAGTACTTAGTACCACCTAAATTCCTGTAAAGCCTCTAAAGAATAGTTATATGTAAGTGCCCCTAAATGGTCACATAATGATTAAAGGGGCTGTACAAGAAGATTAAGGCACAGCCAGTCTGCTTAAAGATAGGTTTGCAGCCCCGTCCAGGTAATCTGAACGTTTTCAATGTTTTATAAAATACCTTTAATGAATAGCATAAAGCAAGTTATCATTTAACTCATCAATGGTTAATTGCTTGTTTTTCCTTTTCAAAAATGTCAATGGTGTTGATACCACTTTCCAGAGGTGACTGAGGAAAGAGAATTCACACAGAATAACTTTATATAGGGTGACCGTGAGGGCTGCAATTTTTTTTTATTAGTATTTATCCTAAATTAGAAATTTTAAATTTCCATTGCTCCCTTTTGAGACAGTTAATCCGAATGACTATGATAATAAACCACCCTTTGTTTTACAGATTGGTAAGAATTAGTTAAAATTCTATTAGCTTTGACTTTTTTCCCCTAAATAAACAAAAATCAAGCTCAAAAGCATTTTAAGGTAAGATTTATTTTTCTCGCAGATTAAATCACTTGACTAGGGTTTTGCTGAAGAATATGTTCTATATTTTTCTTCATATCAGAATAAAAGTAAATGGCAAGTGATCAGGATGTTTCTTTTTAATCGATCAGAACCCATACCAAAACTCTATAAAAAATATAATTTTTACTTCTGGAAAGGGGCTAAAACTGGACCTGCTTCAGTAAATGTAAAGTGGCAGATCATCTGCATGTTGAAAGTAATCCTTTCTCTATGAAACATCAAAACCCTGAAAAGAAACTCAAGCTCCATCATAATGGAATTAGATAGAAGAACATGACACTAAACACACACACAAACAAAAATAAAAACAAAAGCAAAACAAAAAAATCTTCTGAAGCATAACGTGAGACAGGAAAAAAAATGAGCTAAAAGCAAAACTATTCTCATTAATAAATTTATGAAGAGTGTCAGAAACAAATATTGTCATTATTTGAATCTTGTTATGATGACCATTAAACCATTGAAGACTAGAACCATACTGCCATACATAATATTATGTTTAACTCTGCCGAATGTATTTTGTTTTCTCTTAAAAATAAAAAGTTCATATATTTGCTAAGTAAAATTCAGAATGGTTAAAACATACTTTCTTAAAACACAAGCAAAATTATTTGAAACACAATATTTATTTGAAAGTAATTCTGATAAATGTGTTCTGATACAATCATTATTTGACTAAGTCTAACGCTACTATTTTTAATAATAAAAATAAAAATAATCCATTAATGCATGCCTGCCAGATGTCATGTATTTTTTACGATCTGACTTTAAATCAAGCTTCGACATGAATGTTAGTAAAGAGGGTTTACACATAAGAAAACAGGTTTTAAAAATAGTTTAAGTAGCCGGCTCAAATTAATGAAACTATTACAGAACAAACCTGGTATATAAACTAAAGAATGTTCTGCTCCAGAATCTGCTATTTCCCCCACAAAAATCCTGATAACTAAGGTTAAAGTGTTAATATTTGATTTCCTAAGGTATCTGAATAAATTAGATAACTATTAGCTTTAAATCGCTATTAAATAATGGCACCGTTTCAAAACTCTATTTCTTGCCAGTGTCAGGGAACAAAAAGTTACATCTGCTACTCATTCAAAGTGGTTTGTACTCTAGCAGAGTAGGGAAACTGTGGACTTCTAGGTCCTTAAGTGTGGCCTTTTGACTAAATCCAAATTTTACAGAACAAATTGTTTTATTAAAAAGGGTGCAGCAGAGAAAGGTGAAGCTTTTCTTGCCTCCTTTGGTACTTAAAAAGAACAATCTTGAAATCAGAAGACCGCAGGTTCCCCACCCCTGCAGGCAGGGGCCATTTCTGTCTGTTTCAAATTTTTAACCACAGTGTGAAACACAGGGTTTAACACATACTGTGTCATCAGTGAGTATTTGTTGAATAAATGGACAAATGAATGAACACAGATGGGTTTCATTATACATACCATGAAAGTTAATTTTGCTGTATTAGAAATTCATTTCTCACAGTCCTTTCTTATATTCCTGTGATATTTTAAGAAATTAGTAGACAGAGCAAAAAACAAATTTTTCACCAAGGAAATAAATTCTCCTTTATTTGTAGGAGGTAGGTTTTTTGTTTGCTTTGAAAGTATTATTATAAAACTATACACACACAGAGACAATTTTTTTAAGATAAATTTTGTACTGATTAATACAATCAGGTTCTAAAAAATTCAGGATTTACAAAAGGAATAAACTAGTGATACAATTAGTCATATTGGACATACATTTTTTATAATATATTTGTTATAACCAAGTCACAATTCAATATAAAAAGTTTAGACTGGTGTCTGATAAATACATTTACTCTTTAATTACTCAATTTAATTGAAGAAAATCTAAGAACACTGATCAAATTTAAAGCATGCCCCTGGCTCTTTGCTTCCTTTCATGTTACTCGACTTAGTGATGTCCAGTGGTATTACTGCATCTCTCCTGGGAAATAATCTGTCTTCTTCTTTTCTGAGAAGGTAAATGTGGTATGTGATTAAAAAACTACTTTTCCCATGAAATTTGCCTTCTAACATGATATGAGAATTAGCCAAAATTCCATAATATTAAGATTCATGCTTACTATTGGTAATAGTTTGCTAAGCTTGCCTTAACAAAATCCCATGTATTGAGCTGATAAAACAACAGAAAATTATTTTCTTATAGTTCTGGAGGTTGGAAGTACAAGATCAAGGTGTCAGCATGTTTGGTTTCTTCTGACGACTTTCTCCTTGGCTTGCAGATGATCCTCTTCTTGCTGTACCTCCTGGTGTCTAGGTTTGCCCAAATTTCCTTTTCTCATAAGGACACCAGTCAGATTGGATTAGGGCCCACACACATAGCCCCTTTATAACTTAATCACTTCTTTAGAGACGTTGTATTTAAATACAGTTACATTCTTAGGTAATAGGGGTTAGGACTTGAATATAGGAATTTGGGAGAAACAGAATTCAACCCATAATTACTATATGATGCAAACATTACAGTTAAATAATTAAGCTTAGCCTATCTAGGTAACCGAGACTGGTTCATTTAGGAGAGATGACAATTGAGACCAAAGTGGAAAAAAAAAAAGAAAAGGTCACAAGTATGCAAGACACATAAAAGAATAAAGACGCCAAAAATCAAAACAAAAACAACAGAAAATAATAAAACTGTTTTAATTCTAATTAATTTATTGTAATTTTTTAAACAATTCCAAATTTTTGCTTCCCTGCAGTGCTCATATCTCTTTTGGAGAAAATCTTTAAAAAAATAAATCTTTGCTGTCTGTTGGCTTTCAAAATTGCAATTGATCTGTTTGATTTCAATTGTGTTTTAATATCAAAAACATGTATTTCTAGAAACATATGTTATACTGTTTGTACGTTTCAGACATAATGTGATATTACTTACAACGGTCCTAACACTCCTGAATACTGGGGTTGTTACCGATTAAGACAACATCCCCTCTCCTGATAATCTCAACAGAGTAAAACATTGCATTAAGAATGAAAACAAAATACAAAAGCACTTGATTATTAACAGGTCTTGGGCCACAACTTTACAATTTGGTAGACTCTGTTTAATAGGGTGCAGCTCATGGCTTAAATGTTGTACCTAAATGGTCTCTCCATAGCCCTGAGCCTAGAAACAATTGAAGAATAAGATTTCAGAGTGACAAGAGTAATAGAATGTGTGAAAAAAAGGAGAAAAAAGATCACATCTCCTACTATGCAGCTTGATACATCCTGCGTCATGAAAGTAGAGAGCTAACGATTTTTTTCTCTATGATAGTGATTGTTAGAAAACAAGGGCCACAAATTTTATGGCATGTGATATCTTAATGAATATGCTAAAAAACCACTTTAGGAATGGCTTAATTCTCAGTGAAACATTTGAAAAATGTTAGAAAGGAAATATGAGAAAAGTCATGATACAATTATAGCTAATATTAAGAAAACTTACCCAAGACTTCATAAATAAAAGTCCTGTCCTCATCAAATGACATTACTCCATCCCCAGCCTATCTTTGCTCTCCCTTTTCTTTATTTCTGCTCAGCAAAGGGTTTGTATATATGATTTTGATCTAATAGATTACTATTGCTGTTAAGTTTGTCCCTCAGACATTCAAATCTTTGTTAAAAAGGGAAATGGACTTACTATTCTTATTATTTACGTACTGGATGTCAGACATAACTGAAAAAATTAATAGAAGTAATTGTTCTTTGAGTGTGTGTGCACTATGTCTTGTTTTAGACTCATTTTCTAATCGCCGTGTGTTTCAGCATAACCATGGTTATTAGTAGCACTTAGTTCCCTATCACATATATTTTTCTTTCTTTACAAAATAAAATGACAGTTTTTCATGTTTAATCAAAACTGGCAATTATCTGCATCTGTCCAATGATCTCCTGATATGGGATGTATTACCAAGACAACAACATAGTGGAACTAAAGATGGATGAAATTTTGTGAAACATTCTGTGGTTTTATAGATATCCTTCTTTTGACAGAGAACCCTAAAATTGTGGCTACCATAACCTCAATGAGAAAAATATTTCAAAGGATTTTATGTACTATTTAATGTACTATCATATTAAGTTAAATATTTTGCTCCATATTGTTTTTCATTATTCAGATAAATAAATAAGCAGGTAAAAAGAAGTAAACATATATATAAATGTATATATACATATATATGAAAAACCATTAAGTTTATCTAGTCAGCAAAACATGTTGCCATAAATAATATAACTTTTTGACAGTTCAGTGTTTCACTGTATAGACTCATAAAAATATTTTAATCTATATTGAGCATAATACAAATGTTCTCTGCTAAAATTCTGTTCATTTTTTATCAGTACCATTTTCATAGGTGCCTTAGGGAGGTGAAAGATTATTTCCCATATATTTGCAAATGCATAATACCATACAATATTAAAAAAAACATATCCAATGTATCACATACAGATTTTTATAGCTAGAGTCTCTCAAGACCTAAATGGACTCATAATACATTTATATTAAGGCAGAATGGAATCTTTATATGTTATATCACCACCTAGCTCATTATTCATATACATATATGTGTATATACATATGTGTGTATATATTTATGTGTATTCATATATTTGCTGTATATGAACAAAACATATCATGAATAAATGCCATGTTAAAAAATCAAGGTATATGTTATGTACATACTCAAGTGCTGCTACACTTACAGCTGATGCTGGTTAAATTTCCTTTTCAATTATTGTCATTTGATATCAGCAAAACACATGATTTCATTTTGATAAAAGTAAAGTCCCTGAATATATCAACCCATTTTGACACACATAATTCACTGGCCTGCACCTTTTTACCAACGTCACAACCATAAAATTAGACTGAGGATGCTTCACAGAAACTTGAAGAAACACATAACTGTGGTAAACTTTTATAATGAAAAATGTCTCAGCTACATACGGATTTTTTTCTGATTTCCTGAATACTAATTAAAATAGATATTTCTTAGTTAATAATTTTCAAATCTAAAGATCTTTTACTTTTTCAGAAATTTGATCTGTCTTATTTTGGGTCACTGAACATACATAGAAAATTAATAAGGCTGCATTTATCTACAGCAAAGAGCAATGGCCATCCATTTGATAATTTGAGTGACACACTGAATTAGTCTATTACTGTTGCCATAAACTACACGACAAACCACCCCCAAATCAGTAATCTATAACAGTAAGCATTTCTTTTTCTTACTCATGGTCTATGCACAATGGGGCCAGCACCGCATCAGACTCCGGGGAGGTAGGTTTGGTTCTGGCCTTCGCGTAGAGTTCAGGTGAACTGTGCAGGTGTCCACAATCTCCTTGGGCAAACACTTCCCAGGACGTATTTTTCTCATGGGAGATACAGGAGTAAAAAGAGGAGAAGCCAAATCACACACGAACCAAAACTGTTCACATGGCATTGAACAAATCACATCACATGACAAGTCTCTAATCTGGGCAGAAGGAAGGTGACACCCCAGAGATACGAAAAAGTGGGTAAATTTTATTAAAAAATTACATATATGCACACACAAGAAGATTCTCTGCCTGATATATACCATTTTTTCTGGTAAAATTTTAGCTAGTTTTGTTGATAATCTTATTTTAGAACAGTTTTAGATTTACAGAATTATTGTGAAGATGAAACAGAGTTCCCATATACTCTATGCATAGTCTGCCCTACTGTTAAAACCCTAAATCAGTACAGCACATTGGTCACAATGAATTATAATACATAAACAATATATATAATATATATGTAATATATAATATATATGTAATATGATATGTATAATGAATACATTATTATTAACTGAAGTTCATGCTTTATTATGATTCTCTCAGTTTTTCCTTAATGTCCTTGTTCTCTTGTGAGATTTCATCCAAGACATTACAGTACATCTAGTTGTGGTGTCTCCGTAGACTCCTCTTGGCTATGACAGTTTCTCAGACATTCCTTGTTTCTCATGACCTTAACAGTTTTGAGGATCACTGTTTAGTCATTTTGTAGAATGCCTCTCAGTTGGGGTTTTCTCATATTTAGATTGAGGTTATACGTTATGGGGAGGAAGACCACAGAGGTAAAGTGCCATTCTCATCACATTGTATCAAGGATACATACTATCAATACGACATCACTTTTGATGCTAATCTTGATCATGTGGCCTGAGGTCAAGTTACTCTTTTTTCCTTCCTTTTCATACAGTACTTTTTCAAAGAAAATCACTATGCACAGAACATGCTTAGGGAGTAGGGAGTTATGCTGTGTCTTCTTAAGGGTAATATATCTACAGAAATGATTTCAAATCCTTCTGCATGGTAGATTATTATTCATCATTTTTTTATTCAATCATTTCTTCCTATCAACATGGATTCATGGACATTTATTTTCTACTTATGTTCTAATACTACTTTATTTATTTTGTTGCTAAAATTGTTCCTGCACTTTCTATTCTATTGTACTTTTATGTTCCCTTATCATTGTGTGTGTGTGTTACTTTCTTACTTTGTGACACTATGAGATGCTTTAAGCTCATCTTGCATATTTGCAGTCCCAGTCCTAGAATCAGCCATTTTTCCAAATAGCCTTGGTTTTATTTTTGGAGACTAGAATTAGAAACCAAGAGCTTAGCACTATGTATGGTTGTTGCTACTGCGATTTTGCTTATTTGAACTATTTTTGCTTATAAAAACACAGTCATCCCTAGGAAGTTAGATATTTAAAGATAAAAATTACTTACTGATACAAATATATTTATTTTCAACAAATTACTTTTGTTGTTACTTTTTGCACAGTCAAAATAAGCTAACTTTGGAATACTACACACTTAAGAAAAGTGTGGGAATAGTAATTTGGGGATATATTTCTAGCAAATGTGTATTTTTACATATATATGTGTATATATATGAACATAAATATATGTATATATTTATATAGAGAGGGACATGTGTATACATATGTATTCACATATAAATAAATATGCATACACACATATTAATATATACAGAAGAATGCTAAAGAGAAATCTGGAATATGGTTAAAATTTTGCTTAGATTCAGCCCTGATCATTCCTTTATATAACAAAAATGAATTGGTCATTTCAATCTGTAATTAACTATTATAAAAAAGTAGGTGATAATTAAATATGTACTTCGAATTATGTCAATCTTTGGAATTCGTTAAGAATTTCTTAACAACCAAGAGTATAGACAATTTTGAGAAAGGTTATATGTGTTTGTGAAAAGCACATAAATTCAACTTTCTGATTTTATCACTGATGTCCTGTATTTTAAATAAATATTAATACTTTCGGATTTCTCCTTCTGTCTTCCTGGGCCACGCCCTGATCCTCAGCCTACACTAAGAGAATAAAGCACACTGATTACTGGGAACTTACTTTTGAATGACTCTCTCCATTCTGGGAATTTATGCTAATGACTGTTCTTTGCTCCTTTGTCTCTCTATTGATTTTAAAATAATACTTTTTTGTAATTTCCCATGATTTTAGTTGTTATCAGCAGAACTGTATTTGCTACAATGCAGTGCTCCCTAAAAGGAAGCATAAAACTGATAGTACTGGCTTAAACCATTGTTATCATGAGCCATATTCTCATTTACCAAAGAAGTGCAATATGCCAACATGGGAATTTTATTTCAGTGTCGTCTAAACTGGCACAAGGGATTATTGTCATTGTTATCAAGAGGTTGAATATGGGTGTCATATTCTAGTCTTCCTTGAAAAAGTATATGAACATGGTTATATATAGTGACAATTTTATTAGAAAAGAGAGTGATCTACTGAGACTGAAATATAAAATTGTTTTCTATTCCTAATTTCACCATTAAGTTGCCACTCAACCTTGAGAAAATCACTACATTTCTCTGAACTTCAATTTTTTCATTTCTAAAACTAATATAATGCTTATCCTGGCATGAAGTTTGATGATGTTTAGTATGACTGCTTAGGGAACACCTTGAATAGAGCAACTGAGCCTTAAGATATTCATTATGCAGTTTGCTCCCCATACCATAGTGAAACACACAATCCTATAATTTTTAATGCCTGGCTTTTCTTGTATTTTAGGTCACCTTTCTTATTAATAGTTGAAACTTCTTATGAATAGAATTAATGTTTTCTCTATTACCATTTACTACTACACTACCTGAAACTAATAAATAAGAGAATAATTAAATAGTTTAACAAGTGAAGGGAAATTGTTTTACTGTTTTTAATTTTTATTTCTAACAAATTATTTTATAAAATTTTAAGGAATATTCTATACACTTATAGGCAATAAAATCAGTTAAATAAGTAGCCCATAATTTTATATCTTAAAGTAGAGCTAGTAATTTAAAGTGAAGCAGAATCAATGACATGAGTTTTACACAGACCTTTTGAAAATGTATAATTGACTATGTCTAACAGTGCCTTTTTTACTGTGAATTTGCATTAAATAACTAATGTAATAATTATAATTATTGATATACAGACAGAAATTAAAAGGTGTTACGAAGGTAGGAAAACACTGAAAATGAGCTTCTGATAGGTTTCCGAAAACAAAGGTACATTTCTATGAATTAGAAATAACTTGAACTTTACCAACATATTTCCAAATTTTGCAGCAACTCACCATAAAAATTTGACAAGCATCATTAATATTCTAAAACCCAAAATATGTTAAAAATATTAGAAGCATAAAGTATATATTGTATAAGAGGTAATATCATCCAAAAGCCATTAGCCCAAGTTTTCATTAAATGATGCGACATGAAATTATTTCAAGAAAATTCTGTCGGGTGCATTATAAAGTATAGTATAGACTATTATACTACAGTATATATGTTATAGATTGAGGAGGGTTAGTCAGAATTGTTTTGTTCTGAATATTTGCATGAGATTGTGATAAACAAAGGATCAAATATAGAAGACAGCAGCTCTGGGACCATGTTTTAGCTTTCATTGGTGAGTCCACTTTTCCTACCCTAATCAATGCATCTGTTTGTATTTCTGTTTTCTACTTGTTAGATCTGGAGCTGAAAGAGAGAGAGAAAGAGACAGAGAGAAAGAGAGAGAAAGAGAGAGAGACAGGAAGCCTCCTGTGTAGTAAAATGCTGTTTATTTTGAGCATCTGGGTGCAGATGGGTGGAGGGCAAAAAAGGTGCCCACAAGAGAAAAGGGGAGAGCCTTGGGTTTTATAGAGGGTTTTTCTGGGAGCAGTAAATAAATTCTTTTCAAACAACTGGGAGGGAGAAGGAAAGTAAGTTCCCCTCTTGAATTCTATTCCTTTATCTCCCTAGGGGTCTGGCAAAGGCTACTGCCTAACACACCCCTAGGAAGGGGAGAGGAGTGTATTTTATAGGAGGTTTGGATGGAACTTTGGGGAGGGTGAATTCTTCAAGTCTAACACTACTCAGGTGCTGTAATCTTTCACCTGATTCCTCAGCTCCTGTGAAGGTATTTTTACATATAAGTGATTATTCAAATTAATGTTTCTGTGCAGGTATGAATGCTGAAACTCCTATTCCTCCATCTTGCTGATTTTACTCACTACTATAAAATTTTAAATTGAATGATATTTGCTATAAGATTTTCTCACATCCAACACAATTTCAAAATCATGAACTTGAAAGTGCCCTGAAGGGATTCGATTTCTGTAGCATTCAAGAGTAATAAAAAAAACTGTGTATATGATAACCCTCCAGAGTTTATCATAGCTAAGTCATCAAGTGTGTCAAAAAGTTCCAGTCAGCAGTTCCTGGAGATGCTGAAAGAGGAGTTAATGTTACAAACAAGATCAATCCCTTGTGGTTTCACTTGAACTATACTTTCTGCCTTTTGGTTGAGTTAAGCAATGACCCCAAGGTCTGAAAAAAATAGCTTGATTCAGAATTATAGGCATAGAAAGAGACAGGGGATAAATAGAGACCAAGGCATAGAGAGAGAAAGAGAAAGAATGAGAGGCTATCATACTGCGTTTTCCAGTATCATAGCCATTAGCCACATGAAGTTATTTAAAACCAAATTAACTAAACAAAAATTTTAAAATTCAGCTCTTCTGCCTTCTATCCACACTTCAAGTGCTCAATCTTCTCATGTGACTAGTTGCTATTATACTAAACAGAACAGTGAAGTATATTTCTATTGTCGCAGAAAGTTCTGATACAAAAAGCTGGTATACAAAAACAGAGAAAGATATTAGAAGTGAGGTAATTAGGGGCTTAAACTGAGAGATATGAGAGAGAGAGAGAGAGAGAGAGAGACTTATGAAAGTAACAGACATTGGAGAGAGAAAATTAATACAAAAATTTTCAAAGAGTTCATTTTTTATCTTAAATAAAAAAATAGAATAGAATATAGCAATGACAAGTACAGAAAAATTATAGAAGCCAAAAATGATCTGAGTGGTTTGTAATTAAAAAAACATTCATGACCATCAGCCCAACATGCATAATATCCATAAAATACTAACAACCAAAAAGAGGATCAGAGACATTATAAACTAAGCCCCTGAAACATTTTAATTACTTCCTTTTTACTTTATAAAAACACACAAAAAATTAAAATTTCAGATTTGCTTATTCTTCTTTTATGCATTTGTAGATGAAAGAGAACTACAGCCTCATTGGAACAAAAAGTAATGGGTAATTTCGGAAAAAAGAGTGATAAAGTCATAGCCAAAAAATAGTTTCTAAAATATGAAACTGGGTAAGTATTGGCTGGAATGGTGGAAGCCCCAGAGCAAAGATAAACCATTAGACCAGTCACCATTAGGCAGGACTATCTTAGCTCAAATACCCCCTCTATGTTCAGTCACTGGGAGAAGTAGTCTGAAAAAGTTGTGTCTTTGACAAAGTTCTCTAGTGGATCCAGAGCAGCTGGATGCTGTCAACTAACTTTATTCTTCTCAGTGTAGATTTTTTCTTAAAGAGAGTCCTAAATGGAATACTCCCATGGCTGCCACAGAAGAGGAACTTCTTTCACCTGATATAGGGCACCTTAGATAGGGCTAACGCTAAGATCTGAATGTTTTCACCTTGATCTTAGCAACAAGACAAGCCTTTTTCATTCAATGTTGGGAATATATATAACCTGATTATTTCAAGTTGCTTTAGTTTCTGTTTTTGCGGTAGTTGCTTTCCTGATGATCTCTTATGCATAAGAGAGGAGTATTAAAAACATGTTCAAATAACATGCATGAGAGCATAGTTTCCCATTGTCCCTTTTACTGTACAATGATATTACTGGCACTTGTCACTGTGCAAATCAGTGCTGACAGATTTTTAGGTTTTTTCTTTAAATTTAATTGTCAGTTTGTCATATATTGTAGAAAAGATAATGTCTCACCTCCTCTCTAAAGTGTTAACACATGTCTACCAGTTAGTACACCAAGTAGTAGAATTCCTTGGCTATTTCTTAATCCCCCTGTGAACAGAATGGCTTCCCAACCTTCAAATTTTCTTCTAAGGCCAGATAATTTCTCTTTTACACTCTCTAAAGTATAATCCTCCAATCTACTTTTAAGTAGGGAAGCTACAATCTCCTGTCTGCATGAAGTAGAGAGAGGAGAATTAGGTATAATTTCTTCTCAATGAAGCTTTCAACCAGTCCCCCTCTGGTTTTATGGTCAGCTTCCTTCACCCTTCAGAGTATACCACTACCAATTATTATGGCTTCTGGAGGCTCTGTGTTTGTTAATATATTAATTTCCTTCTTGACTTTCTTCACTGATTAATTAAGATTCTGTCTTCATATATTCACTGCATTTAACCAAAAGATACCCTATTATCTTTTTAATCTCTTCGAACACATTTAGGCTATAAGTGTGTGTGTGTGTGTGTAATTTTTCTGTCCTCATAAAGTTTCATGCTCTTGTGATTTACCTTCAGTTTAAGCCCAAAGCTCAAGTTCTCCTAATGCCTTTGACTTTTAATTTTCACTTACCATAAATTTTGTTATTTCTGATTTCAAGATTGTGAGCTTATCTTAATCTGGTCTCTTTTGATTTTCCGCTTTATAAATTCTGCATGAACTAATATGTCCCTCCAGAGCAATTTTGCAATTTATTTGTAGGTAACTCCCTGGGCCTCCACGTTTTTACCGTACCAGGACCATTTTTTAATTGCGACTGTCTCAGCTTGGGAGATCCTCTCATTATAAAGTGTAAATTTGTGTCCAAACACATTGAAATTGCAGAGCTATTCTTTTGAAGTTGGTGAGAATTTTTTTCCTCACACATGGCAAAAGTGAATTTAATTTTATCTGGTGACAGATTTAATTAATTACCTTATCACTGATACTAGAGGCCTTTGATGATACTATTTTTTCAGGAATATTATAGACATGAAAGCCCAGTACTCTAACCATTATTACTTCAACAACTTCACAGGCTGCTGCACCATCTTATTTACCTCTCTGTCTAGTTCTCATTGCACTTTTCGCTTCTGGCATCTAGAATGCCCTATCTTTTCTGTAAAGAACTGCATAATTTTAAAAAAAAAATCATGATAATTTATCCAGAAGATGTAGTTTTTCTTTTTCAGAAGAAAATATATAAATAAATAATTGTAATTACATTACTCTAGTCCACCACACATTGTAAATAGTGTTATAGAGACCACTATGCACTTATGATTCTTTTTTTCCCCCCATACTACATCTTTAATTGAAAATGATTTAGTACAGAAAATACATGAAGTGCTTAATAAAAACCTGGTTGCTACTTATGGCCAGGTGATTCAGCCAGGCTATCATTTCAATATACTTTGAACTCTGGGCTGAGGAAGACATTTTAGGGAATGAAAGAAAGCCCATTTTACTCACCCCTGCTCTATCTGGCTCTCAATTTTGGCGTTGCAAATATCTTCAAGTCTTTTCAGGAATCCAGTGCCATTTATCAGTTGCAACAAAACACCACTGCAAGTATCTCACTAGACCAGAGTGTTTGTATTATTAACAGTGATATACGTTCATCAAGATAAAGGACTTATGAAAAAGGGGTGTGGGTGCGTGTGTGTGAGAGAGAGAGCATATGTGTGTGTGTTTTCTTTTTTGTTATCCTTTTTAAAAATCTCGAGGCTTTTGGTGCTACCATATTTGTTCATGTGCCAATCAGTCTGTCCCTGAGACCTACACTTGCATTGGCAATTTGCTGCACTAGGAGATTTTCTCGATGGTCAAAATTAACCTTTCCTGCTTTTATTCTATCTTCTCATCCATCTTCCATATGGAAATTTTCTAAAGTGTCTCAAATGAAATCTATCTTTTTCCTTGACGTACTATCAGTGTACCCTTAAGCAAATTATCTGTAATAAACCAAGAAACTGATGCTGGATTCTCCTACTTTCATGTCCCTGTTTAGAAATTCAGTATTAGTGGTCTGGTTGATTTGTGAGGCTGTCTTTTCAGTTGATGGCAAGGATGGTTCAGAGTGACACTTTGAAGCTACTCAAGAAGTTGAATGCGACATCCATGGCTGGCCAATGTTTCACAGCAGGACAGATTTTGTGCTTAGCTGTGCTCTACTGACCTCTTGCTCAATTTGTCCTTTCTTATTGTAAGCCACGCTTCAGAAATAAATGTTGGCTTTCTCTATTATAGAAGTGTCTACCACTTGCCAAATACTACACCATAGGACAGTGTTACCTAAGAAATTTGTGTGGTTTGAGGATATTTCCTGATTCTTAATGGAAAATACTATAGTGTCAAGGGTTTTCTTGTATATGATACATAGTATAACACATTTAAATTCATCAATTATATTCAATTAAATACGCATATTCATATATAATATACACAAATATATACATATACAAACACTAATATGCATACATATATGTATATGAGTGTGTGTGTATGTGTGTATATACTTATTTATACACAAATGCACACATACATGCAGGTTGAGTATACATAACCCAAAAATCCAAAATCCAAAATGCTCCAAAATCTAAAACTTTTGGAGAGCCAATGTGATCCTCAGAGGAAATGCTCACAATAATAGTTCAGAGTTCAGATTTTTGGATTAGTGGTGCTGAACAAGTATGTGTTGAAATTAAAAAAAGAAAAAGCCCCAAATCCAAACATTTCTGGTCTCAAGTATTTCAGGTAAGGGATATTAACCTGTATGTATAATGTGTGTGTATGTGTGTGTGTGTGTATGTGTGTGTGTGTGTGTGTGTGTGTGTGTGTGTGTGGTGTATGTATTTACCACTTCGGTGAGCTCATCTAGTTTCCTGGTATTAAATATCACCTACATGCTGCCATTTTAAAATTTATATTGCACGACTCATACCCTCCCCTAAATACAAGTCACACAAATCCAGCTGCATATTCAATAGTTATGTCCAACTCTCCAATCACTATGTGATAAAAGAAAAACCTCAAGTTTTCCACCTTCTAAACTTACTGGTTTTCTTTATTCCCCATTTACTCCATCCCCCAGTGGTCCTCATTTCAGGTGATCCCATCCTTTCTATTGATCTAATGAAAAACCTTGAATTTATTCTTAACTCGCTGTTTTCTCTCATAGTCCATATCCAATCAGTCACGAATTCTAGGTGGTATTTATTCAAATTATGTCTAACATTTAACACTTCTCAACACTTCCATTACCAGAAAAAGACATTCACTGTCTCTCACCTGAATTAGCTCCCCTAAATGTTCTTCTTGCTTTTACTTTTTCATACTTTCCTCACTCTAGTCAGAGTAAACTTTTAATATCTGTCAAATTATATCACTATTCTGCTCAAAATTTATGGTTCCTCATTTCACTCTGCAAAATAAATTTAAGAAAACTCATATGGTGTTTGAAGTATCATTTTCACAGTTTCACAAACGGGATACTAAAGGATAGAGAGATTCAGTTTCTTGACCCAGATAACCTGACTAAGGGTGGCACTATAAAAGTTGGGTCCAGACAGTCTTTTTCCCAGTATCTATGCTTTAACCATAATAGAGTATTGTGTCTTAGTAGTAAAAGATCTGGGGCTCTGCAGGTGTGCACCCACTCTTTCTTCTATCTCCCTCTGACCTCTCTTACTTCATCTCCTTTTAGTTTCTCACTTGTTAAGTCAAATGAATTCGTTGACTCCCCAGATAGTCAAGGTACAATTTTGCATCAGGTCTTTTGCACTGGCTCTTCTCTTCTGCTTAAATGTTCTTCCACCAGATCAAATTTGTTTGGCTCACATTCTCACCATGTATTTGCACTTAAATTTTATCCTCTCATTCAGCCCTAGCTAGATTTTTTTATTGCGAATTCCATCATCCCCTTTCCCAGCCTCACGCTGCTCCAAATCCAGCTTATAGAGCTTAATGTTTGTCCACAAACCTACCATCCTCTGACATGATATTAAATTTACTTCCAAATTAATTGCGCTTAGTTTATTACGGTGTCAAATTGGACACAATATAAGGAGGAAAAATACAATTAATATTTAGGAAATAAAATAATAAAAGTTAAATTGTGTATACCCTAATCACTCTTCACTTTTATATACAGGTTTTTCCACTGAGTTTATTGTGAAATATTTAATAACAATTCTAAATTGTGATAAATGAAAATGCATTTGACTTTGTAGAGAAAAATTAAAGATTGATTGAGGTCATAATTTCCAATTTTCTGAGGCTGACTTTGGAGACAAAATAAACTAAACATAATGAAGCTTAGCAATTGATATTTTATCATTACCAGAATCACTATGATTCCTCCTTCAAGCAATTTTCACCCTATATAACTCTCTTCATAAATAGATATAAAGGTATTTTGAAAATAAGATAATAACAAATATTTATTGAGCACTTCATAAATCTAAATCCAAATATGTGAAAGCAGGATTTAATTTAATCATTGCAAATGTTTATGAGGTTCTATTATATGCTATATTTTTAAAATAAGGAATTCAGTTTATAGAGTTTAAATGGTTCAATTAAGTTTACTTAGTTAGTAAGTGACTTATCCAGAATATGAATTCAGTATTTTCTCCGAATAAAGAAAGTTTTATTGTCCACTGAATTCCCCAAATTTTTCCCTTCTTAGTATTTAGAAATGAAAATCCATGTATACATAACAATAAAACTTAGAATATTTATTTTTATGTCTACTGTCATTTTATAATGTCCATTTTTATGAAGGAATTATACACCCTCTTGAACTGTTCCCATAAGTCTGGTAGTTTCATTACTTTTTCTAGTGGTTTAACTTCATCCCAGGGTAACACGGACACTGATATTATTTATAAAAGGGATATAGAATGTGGGACAGATTACTTTGGCAAGCATACACATAATTATAGAAATGTAATTCCTGCTCATTCTTACACATTTTTATGCCCTGAAATTCTTCTGAGGTTTACTGTTGCTCGTGTATATATTTCATGGTCTCTGATTTTCAAGGACGTTCTTTTCAAATTGTCTCTATCTTCCTAAAGTAAATTTACCCATGGTAGACTGAAGTTGTAAAGCACAATGACTTTTAGCTTCCACAGTATTTCTTGAAAACTCCCGTAAATCAAGTTAAAATGGAGCTATTTATTGAGTGGACTAATATCTACAAATAAATTGTTAGCATAAAAGATATTCTCCATCCTTCCCTTTTAGATTCTATTAATATTAAGATAATTTTGTATTTGAAGACACTTTATAACCTCTAGGTAAATTAAGGTTTTATAAATAAAAATTGAAGAAAAATATAAATGAGATTTAAGATTACCTTATTCTGCTATTACTTTTTATATTTCTTTGCTGCGATCGCAACATTATTTGATTTACATGCATGATATATGGTCAAAATAGGGCACTGCACTTCAGAAGGAAAATGTGCGTGTTTTATGTCATGTTAAAATATATCTTTTCAATTGTTCATCAATACATGAGTGGATTAATAATATGTGGTAAACGAGATTCTTTAAGGAGAAGAAAAAGAGATTTACCAGAAAAAAAAAGGATAGTTGAATAAATAAGTGCAAATAGATGTTTAAATTTGATTTAAAAATCTAAACAA
>CAUYQY010010001.1:0-32181 GCA_963574665.1 Propithecus deckenii coronatus | reverse complement strand
TTAAATATCTAGGAATATATTTAACGAAAGATGTTAGAGACTTATACAGGGAGAACTACGAAATACTAAAAAAAGAAATTGTAGAAGATGTAAACAGATGGAAAAACCTACCTTGCTCATGGATTGGTAGAACCAATATCGTTAAAATGTCCATACTACCTAAAGTGATCTACAGAATTAATGCAATCCCTATCAAAATCCCATTATCATTCTTTACAGATCTGGAAAAAATAATTCTACTCTTCGTATGGAACCAGAAAAGACGTCGTATAGCCAAAGCAATCTTAAGTAAAAAGAACAAACTGGGAGGTATCAGTTTACCAGACTTTAAGCTGTACTACCAGGCTATAGTAACTAAAACATCTTAGTACTGGCACAAGAACTGAACTTATTTCTAATCCTTGCTCTCCAAAAAATACTGGTTGCTGTACTCAGACGTAACAGCAGAAAATTGGTGTGATATTGTAGAAGGGGCACAGGCCAAAGAGAAGAGGCCTTTGTTCCTGGGCTAGTTCTACTACTCACTAATTGCTTGGCCTCAAAGAAACCACCTCATATCTCTGGGCTTTGGTTTTCTACTATCCAAAATGAGGTGGAAAGAGGGGGGCGTGGACCATCCCAGGTAGCACACATGCCGAAACTAAGCTTCTCCTAGCAATCATTGGCATGACTTACTCACACCTTCCAGTCATTTATACGTATCCCGTAACACACAGACACACAAACATATACCAATACATTTTTACGAAATTTTAAAATTAAGAATAATTTTTAAATGAAGGCAGGGAGATGTTAGATAGAAAAACTAGAGCAGCCCTAAAGGAATCCCTGAAGGTCTAGAATCAATTGCATTACTAATAATACCACCTTACAGTGATGTCACTCTTTAAAAAAAATACTGCCTGATTCCTGCTCCCCAACTTGCTCTTCTCACAGCCTTTCCCCATCTCAGTAAATGGTAACTCCAACCTTCTAATTGCTCATGCCAAAACCTGGGAATCAGCTTTGACTCTTCTCTCCCACCACACATTCCATTCATCAGCAAGTCCTGTCTGCTTTACCTTGAAATACACCTTGGTATATTTCAGAACACCATGCCTTGGTCTCCTAAGTATCTCCTTATTTTCATCACCACTTCCCCAGGTCTATTCTTTACAAAAAGGCCTGGGTAACTCTTTTGGAAAGTAAGAAAGATCATGTGTCACTTGGGGTCCAAAAGCCTCTGAAGTTTTCCTTCTCACTCTGTGTGAACCCAAGCCCTTACATGGCCTAACAGAGTCTGCTCAGTCTGACTTGGTCCCCCACCTCGCCTCTCTGGCTTCTCCTGCTGCTTTCACTCTGTTCTCCCTCCTGCTGCTATACCAGCCTCTTTGCTATTCCTCCAATACACCAGGTGCACATCCAGCTCAGGGCCTTCCCCCAGAATATTCTTTCATGGTTTGCTTCTTTACTCTCTTCCAAGGCTCTCATCAAATGTGAATGAGAATTCCCCCGACACTCCAAACCGCCTTACTCTATCTTATCTTACTCTATGGCTCTTACTGCCACATGACACACATTTACTTATCTACTTATACTTTCTGATTTCGCCCCCAAATTAGCTCCCACAGAATAAAAGCTCCCTGAGGGCTGGGGCTTTGTCTGTTTTGTTTTCTGCTAATCCTCATGGCTAGAGCAGCACCTACCCCATAGTAGGAGATCAATTATAAATATGGTGAAATGAACAAAAGCACTGAATATACTATTAATGAACATCTACTCTGGGTGAATAGCTGCTGGAATAGATACAGCAGTGAAGGGGGTTAACATGGTCCCTACCTGATAGAGCTTGCATTTTAGGAGGAAAAACTTACTAACTAGATTATTCATTTACTTATTTGAGATAATCTCAGATAGTGGTAAAGAGTAATGAAATCAAAAAGTGCTAAAGGTAGGGACAAAAGACTACTTTAAATAGGGTGGTCTGGAAAGTCCTCTCAGGGGAATAATTTAAGCTGAGACCTGAATGATAAGAAGGAGGTAACTGGGAGTGGAACAGCATTCCAGGCAGAGGAAACTGCAATGCAAAGGCCCTGAGACAGGAACAAAGATTGGTGTGTTGCAAGAACAAACAGAACAAGAATATGGCTGGAGTAGCAGGGGAGGAGGTAAGGACTGAGAGATAAACACAGAAGCTAGATCACAGAGGTCCTACCAACACCCTCACATTTTATTTTAAATCTAGGGGAAGCTATTGGAGGGATTTAAGCAGGATGGTATTAGAGTGTAATTTACATTTTTGAAAGATTGCTCTGTCTTCTCCATGGAGAACATGCCTACTCTTGTGAGGCAAGAGTAGAACCACTTAGGAGGCTGCCTTGCAGTTGTCCAGGGAGAGATGACTATGCCTTGAACCACAGAGAGTGATAAACTGTCAGAAAGCTAAAATGTGGTTTTTTCAAAAGATTTATTTTCATATTTCTTGAAAAGAAAGGGGAAATGATGTCATGTACATATGGCCCAATTAGAAACACAGAGCATAGAGCTGGAAGGAAACCTTGGGTCGTTTATTGGATCGTCTCAAGTGGTACAGAAAGTCTCTCTGCTGCATCTCTGAAACATGATCACTGAACTTCTTCTGGAAAACTCCAGTCATGAGAAACTGAGCACACCCCACTATCAATACTAGCACGAGAAAGGAGGCTTGTTGACAGGGATAAAAACTTGCATACACACAAGTACAATGGGCATTATTATCCCTGTTTACAAAATAAGCAGCAAAACCCTACAGAAGCTGAGATGGCTGTCAAAACAGCATTAAAAATGAGTGGCAGAGGAAGGACAAGAACCTAGTTCTCTCAATTCCCAGCACAATATTAGGCAGAGACTAGTGAGAATCCATCTATTGAGCTAATTTGCCCTAGTAACTAAATGAAGGTATTCATCCCTAACAAAACGTCTCTCATAAAACTATGCCACATACTCCACTCCTGCTGAGCCTCTGTGCTTTTCTCAGGGAAATTCAAATGCAGATGGACCCAAAAGCGGCAAGCAGGAGGTCACTGGCAGGTATCACCTCTCTCCTGACCATGTATGCACCTTGAGGATGAGCAGTCGGGTATGGCTAGTTCACCAAGAACTGCTTCTGGAAAAGGGAATAGCAACTGGAGTTTAATGGACAAAACCCCATAACCTCCAGGACAGCAGCCTGACTATGCGTGCCAAAGGAATCTCCGTAGAGCAAATGAGGCTGAGGGACCTGCAGGCAGAAAATTCACTCAAGAAAGAGGCACAAGCATCTTGGTAGAAAAGATGCCTGCTGATAATCAGCACTACAGACCTTGGCAATGACTAGTGAAAGCTAACAAGCCTCATTGAAGAGGAATGTTGTAAGACTGAGAAGAAACTGCTAGTTCAAGTCAGAAGACTCCGATTCTACTCCAGGCTCTAAATTCCACTGGGCCTCTGCTGGAGCAGTAAGGGGTGGGTGTGGGAGGCAGGTTAGATCAGTGGTTCATTCCTTGGGGTTCCTGGAAAGACTCTATAAAGATGGCATCATCACTCACATCTCTCTTTTAAAGAGTTAAGTAGAAGCCATACATTAATCTGCAATTGGTATGACTAAAATGGTAAGTGTTCATCAAAAATTCTGATGGAAGTTTTGTGTGTTTTTAGATAAATAAATGGAAAAATGATTATTTCTCTTTTTTTCTGATGCTTTACCAATATTATTGTAGCTTTACTGAGGTTTGATTGACACACAATAAAATGCACATATTTAAAGTATACAATTTGATGATCATTTCTTAATAAAGCAATTAAGAAGATATCTTCATAAAAAGAAGTTTGAGGGTAGAGATTAGGGAAAATTACAGAAAGGATCCTTAATGGTAAATGCACTGCAAACCACAGGGCTTGGGTGTCTCCCTGGCTCCTACCAGCTTTACCAGTGCAGAGACTCTATACTACTAAAAATCTCTGAGGAACATCCACATGAGGTGCCAGAAGAAGATCAAATACATTTGTATCCAGGATGAGCCCCAGCTACTGCATGACCCAGGGGTAAGCCCATCACAGAACTATCTTCTGGAGTAAAGTCATTTTCAAGTGAGTTAGTGTAGATAAGTGTGACCCAGTAGGAAGAGCATGGGACCTGGAGTCAGGAAGTCTATACTTTGGGTCTGGGATGCACATGAAATAACTGAACCATTCTGAGCCTCAGTTTCTTGACCTGTAAAATGGGAAGGATTAGACTAGATGATCTTTAAGGCCCCATGTAACTCCTAAATCTTATGATTCTAGAGATTCTAATAGGTAATTTCATCATTTCCTGGTTTCCCTAGAAAAGAGAGCCCAAGAGAAAAAATCAACTGTATCAATCAGAGTTCTTTAGAGAAATAGAATCAACAGGAGTTAGATAATTGATTGATAGCTATAGATAGATATAAAGATATATAAATAATTTTTAAAAATTGGCTCATGTGCTTATGGGAGATGGAAAGTCCAAAATCCACAGGAGAGGCTGGAAGGCTGGAAACCCAGTCTTGAAGGAGAATTCCTTCATTTCCAGAAAACCTCAGTTTTTGCTCTTTGGGCCTTCAACTGATTAGATAAGTCCCACTCATACTATCAAGGGTAATCTCCTTTACTTAAAGTCAACTGATTATAAATGTTAATTCCATCTATGAAATATGTTCACAGCAGCATCTAGACTAGTATTTGGCCAAGCAGCTTGGGGCCATAGCCCAGTCTAGTTGCATATAAAGTTATCCGTCACAGCTACCATACTAGCGTTTACTGGGAGGGTACTTTCTCAGGGGAACAAGTGTGAAGGGAAAGAGGGAAATGAAGTAGAGAAAGAGGGAGAGCACATACAAGGGGGCATGTTACTGAGCTTTCCACACTTTTGCAACAAATGGAGCCTACAGCTGGGTCTTGTGAACTGCATCTTGGAACAATCCATAGAAGAGAGGAGAGGAGAGCAGTTGGTTCACTTGTACCCGCCCATCACCCATCATCCATCAAAATCCCCTCCACAGATTATGAACTCTCCTGTGCCACCTAGACCCTCCGGGAAGCCACTGGGACAGCCAGGACCTGTTGTGGATGTGGGGTGCACTGCCCAGCTCCCCATCAGGACTCTTCAGGTAGCAGTCAGCTGAGGCCCTCTGTGGGAGCTCAGTCAGAGAGCGCCGCCTCACCCAAGGTCACTCGCCCTCCCCCACAGCAACCTGCTTCCAGTGACTGGTTGATGTGGGGATACAAAGGCCCAGCCCCATGGCCTCAATTTGGGACAATTCTGAAGGGCTATCCTAACATCAGACCACCTCATGCAATCAGCTGTGGCCTTTGTTGAAAAAGCATCACAGTTCATCTCCTCCCTCTGTCCAGCTCTACTTTGCTAGATAGAAGGATTATGACCCTAAATCTCAGCGACACACAAAAGCAATTTAAAAATAGAAAAAAAAAATCAATTTAAAATAAAGAAAAAAATCCAAAGTCCTACTGTTCCTCTGTTCCCCACCATTGATTTTGGAAGTGACCAAATGCTTCATGTCATTCTGCTTTAAATTCAAATCACTCTAGGGAGGACAAAGAGAACCACTGTTATTGCCTGAAGAGTATACACCCAAAAAACAATTATTTTTGAGTATGCATATCAAGTAGCTAAGTTAAACTTCTGAGTATTTAGATGAAATAGCAATAATAATTGTTTTTAAAAAGACCTAATGCTCCTGAGCATCCCTGCCTTCTCAGTCTTCTCTGACTTTCTAGAATGAAAAGGGCCTAACAAGAGCCCATAAGTAAATGTATTAACTGAATTTAAGAAGAATCTCAGGGGAGTCTTTTGCTTCTTCTATGTTTCAAACTGTCAACACACTCCCTGAGCACATGAT
Organism: Propithecus deckenii coronatus; assembly: GCA_963574665.1. Lineage (NCBI taxonomy): Eukaryota > Metazoa > Chordata > Mammalia > Primates > Indriidae > Propithecus > Propithecus deckenii. Next base: position 26,305 of record CAUYQY010010001.1, on the reverse strand, counting down.
GCTAGCTCCAAGTTTGTAATGTTCTATCATCCCTTCTCCTTTATATAGGCAAACTCTGAACACATGTGTTCAAAGATACTCCTTTGTTCTCTGCCTTCTCTGGCCATTTTCCCTGCTTGCTCATCAGCAGAGAGAAGTCTGATGTACTACCTGGTCTGTAAAGCATGGAGGAGAAACCACATCCAAACCATCATTTGGTTCAAAAGGTCTACTTTGGGACCACAATCACCTATGTTCATTATTGAGATTGATCAAATAAACTACTACATAAATGTCTATTTTTCCTTTCTCTTTCTGCTTTAGGTGGCATTAACCAAAGCACAGTGTCCACAGCAAGGGTGTTAGAACCTCCTTCCTCTCTGCAGCCTGGATCGTGCCACATTGAACTGATGAAGTACTGGATTTCCTTCTGGCCACCACAGTTCAAATGGAATGGAGAAAACCAACACATCAACTGAAAGGGGACACCATAATGGGAAGACTTCAAAACAGTACCCTACAAAGAACTGATGAAAGAACTAAAGGCATTTAATCTGGAGAAGGAATGAGTCAAAGTTGTCTTTAAACATGTGGAAGAGTGTGCTGTGGTCAAGAGAGCAGGTGTATCCTTTGTATAATAGTTATATATCCACTTAGGCTTTTTCTGGCAAGAAGTAGAAACCAACTGGTTAATCTAAAAAAGACAAAAGAAAAGAAAAAGAAGAAAGAAGAGAAGGAAAATCTGAAGTGGAACTGGAAATAAAACCAATCACTTATTGGAAGAGTATGAAGTAGTTCAAAAAATGAAAGGAAAACTGGACATGAGGCTCAGGAGCAATGGGGAACAGGGCAGGTCCAGGAACCTAGGTAATAGCTGTGGTCAACAGGATGACATAGCTCCTACTTTTTTCCCCCTTGTCTCGAATTCTTGAGAATCAGCTTCCCTTTGGTCCAGCCTGTATCACATGTTTACCACTGGGCTGTCTACCTGCAGTAGGACACAAGTTAGTCCCCAAGGAAAAACCAGGTGGAGTTCCCAGGCGGGAACTTACCACCTGGTAAGTTCCCACCCTTACCCCAAAGAAAGGGGTAAGGACTCTTAAGTAGTCTAAATCAAAACTACTCAAAGGTAATCCACACACCAATAGCAGCAGCAGAATCTAGAAGTTTGTTAGAAATGAAAATGTCTGGGGCTGGGCCCCAGGAATCTCCATTGTGACAAGTTCTTCAGCATGGTGAAGTTTGAGAAGCACTGATCCAAACATGCCTACTCCAGACTCCAAAGTGGAAGACTAGGACAAATAGGTTGAAAGTTAAAAGAATAGATTTTAGACTGAAATAAGGGAAAATGTCTGAGTGTCATAACAGATACAGTCACAGATAGCTTTGGGAAGGAGGAAGCTCCCTACTGGAGGACCAATTCAAGTAAGAACTGATTGGAATGCTATGGAGGAGATTCAGCATCAAATGATGTTTGAAGTCCCTTCTAACATCAAGGATCTCAACTATGATTTATTCTATGTATCTATTGGTCTCTGATTATAAAATATAATTCTTCTAAAGGGACTACAATTTCTCTTTGAATTGTCCCTGAATAGAGAAACTGTTCGCCCCTAAAAAACACACAGAAGAGTTCGTATCCCCATACCCCAGTGGTGGACGGGTCGTTTCTGTGCTGATGCTTGCAGCTGCCTGGGCCATGGTTAGACTTCCCCAAGGAGAGGTCAAGGATTGGTTGGGTGAGCTAAGAAGAAGCCTGAACTCCAGGACTTTCCCAAGTGGGAATAGGACATATCAAATGTTCATCCTAATGAAAGTTCCCTCTTGCATCCAGCATCCAGTCATTTATCTCATCAGATTTGCAAAGGTCATCCTAATTGTGAGCTGGACCATGGAAACCAAAAAGACAAAACAATATTTAGTAGACAGATAAAGAAAAACCAAAACAGGAAAAAGAACTTATGATCACGTGTGGACATATAATCACATGTGGATTAGTACAAGTTTTTTCAGATCGGATTAGCATTTCTCCCAATTAAAAATGATCCTAGAGAATTCAGAAAAGACACAGGCATTTGATATCTTTATGCTTGACTGTGAGGGTGACTTGTGGAATATTTTCCAACCACTCAGTTGAGGAATGTTCTTTCAAAGAAATAACATGTTCCTCCAAAATAGACTCTAAATCATTTGATGAGTGAATTTTTGTAAAAAGCAAGAACAATCCTGATGTTTGCCATTCTCTCAAAATGATTGGCATTCCTTGCAAGCATCAGAATGATTTGTTTCCCCTTACTTCTACTTAGATCCAATGATTTAAAAAAGCAATGAAATGCTGCTGACATAACAGCCAAATGCAACCCCTGCTTCTTGTGGAAGGGCAATTTTAACTCATAAAGTAGTTTTACTTGCATTTAGATCCATAAATGTACATACTGACTATTAGGGGTGACTGTGAATCTCATACGTTTGTTCATAAATGTTCTGAATAGAGAAGTGTAAAGAGTGAGTGATTAAACTTAAAAAGGCTTTGCCAAATCCTGTGTGTTTCAGCCTTTTTATTCTTGACAGATGCATTATGTTGTAAACGCCTAAGTGGCTAAATGTATTTCTCCTCTACCAAAAACAATTCCTGAATCTTGGCAAGTTTAAAATCTTTGTGGTAAGCATAAAATCATTCAATGTCATAAGCAATAGGTCTTAAGGTTATAAGGCACCATAGGTTGTATGATGGAATATTAAGATGGAAAATAAGCCTTAATATTATAAAGAAAAAGAATTTCTCCCATTCTGTAGATGTCTGTTCACTCTAATGATAGTTTCCTTGGCTGTGCAGAAGCTTTTTAATTTGATCAGGTCGTGTTTACTTATTTTTGTTGTTGCTGTGATTGCTTTTGGGGTCTTCTTCATAAATTCTTTGCCTAAGCCAATGTCTATAAGAGTTTTTCCAACATTTTCTTCTAGAATTCTTATGGTTTCATTCCTTAAGTTTAAAGTCTGTTATCCACTGTGAGTTGATTTTTGTGAGAGGTGAGAGGTACAGATCCTGTTTGAATCTTCTACAGGTGGCTATCCAATTTTCCCAGCACTACTTATTGAGTAGGGATTCTTTTCCCCAGTGTAGGTTTTTGTCTGCTTTGTCAACAATCAGATGACAACAGAGGATGGTTTTATCTCTGGGTTCTCAGTCCTGTTCCATCGGTCTATGTCTCTGTTCTTGTTCCAGTACCATGTTGTTTTTGTTATTATAGCCTTGTAGTATAGCTTAAAGTCTGGTAGATTGAACTTTTTCAAAAGAAGACAAATGGCCAACAAACATACAAAAAATTGCTGAATATCTCTAATCATCAGAGAAATGCAAATCAAAACCACAATGAGATATCACTTAACTCCAGTGAGACTGGCTTTTATCAAAAAGTCCCAAAACAACAAATGTTGGTGTGGACACGGAGAGATAGGAACACTCATACACTGCTGGTGGGACTGCAAATTAGTACAACCTCTATGGAAAGTAATATGGAAATATCTAAAAGAACTGAAAGTAGAACTACCATTTGATCCAGCAATCCTACTACTGGGTATTGGCCCAAAGGAATAAAAAACATTGTATAATAAAGGCATCTGCACTAGAATGTTTTTCTAAAATTTTTTTTTATTTCAGCATATTATGGGGGTACAAATGTTTAGGTTATGTATATTGCCTTTGCCCCACCTGAGTCAGAGCTTCAAGCATGTTCATGCCCCAGATGGTACGCACCACACCCATTAGGTATGAATATATCTTCTAATGGCCAAAAAAATATGAAAAAATGCTGAACCTCTCTAATCATCAGGGAAATGCAAATCAAAACCACAATGAGATATCACTTATCCCCTGTGAGAATGGCCTTTATCAAAAAGCACCAAAACAATAAATGTTGGCATGGATACGGAGAGATAGGAACACTCATACGCTGCTGGTAGGACTGCAAACTAGTACAACCTCTGTGGAAAGCAATGTGGAAATACCTCAAAGAGATACAAGTATAACTACCATTTGATCCAGCAATCCCATTACTGGGCATCTACCCAAAAGAATTAAAAAATTCTATAAAAAAGACATCTGCACTGGAATGTTTATAGCAGCACAATTCACAATTGCAAAGACGTGGAAACAACCCAAGTGTCCATCAATACATGAGTGGATTAATAAAATGTGGAATATGTGTACCACGTAGTACTATTCAGGCATAAAAAACAATGGTGAACTAATACCTCTTGTATTATCCTGGATGGAGCCAGAGCCCATTCTTCGAAGTGAAGTATCACAAGAACGGAAAAACAAGCACCACATGTACTCACCATTAAATGATACTAATTGATCAACACTTATATGCACATATGGAAATAACATTTATCAGGTGTCGGGCAGGTGGGAAGGGGAGGTGGGGATGGGAAAATTTACACCTAATAGGTGCAGTGCACATTGTCTGGGGGATGGGCACACTTGTAGTTCTGACTCAGGTGGTGCAAAGGCAATATATATAACCAAAGTGTTTGTACCCGTGTAATATTCTCAAATAAAAAAAAAATTTAAAAAAGTAAAGATAAGTTGGAAGTGAAAAAAATAGAAAAATAATTTGATGGAGATAAATCATTCCAGTTGATTTGGTGTTTGTTTATTCAGAGAGGGGTTAACCCCCATTATTTTATGCTTTAACTCTTAATTGTCATTTACCTTCCTTTTCCATAAAAAGGGAAGGGAAATATTTTTTGTCAGCAACAAAAGATTTTATACATTCAGTCCCTGGGAAAGTAAATAAGGTAATTAACTCAGTCAAAGTAATATTTACTGATCCAGGCCACTCTCTCTACTAATTTGAGAATTATGTCTCTAATCTTAGGTTTGATTAGGTCACTCCCACTGACACTTTTCATCAAGTCCATGAGAAAATTCAGACACAGCAGATCAGCATTCAAAGGCTTACTTTACCATCTGGCCCCATCCAACATTCTTGCTTCATCCTTTGCCATTTCTCTTCACTATACATACAATTTAAGCTCCAGTCACACTAAACCATCCTCAGTTCTCCAAACCTGCACAACATCTCCATATCTCTTTTTGATAATTCACACCACTCACTCTGCAAGACTTGCACTTTTCCCTTCAGAAATTTTTCAGATCTTCTCTCTTTAGTGAAGCCCAATTAACATCTTTTCTGTTTCTCATATTGGATACTACAACATCTAATACTGGACACCAAAATACGGGGTTTTTTTTTTTTATTATTGTTTTTTACAAATCTGTTTACATCCCCAAACTCTGAGTTCTGTGGACAGAGCCAATCCTTATTCATCTTTGGAATTTCAACATCACCTGCCATGTAGAGATCTCAATGTATGTTGAATGAATGACTGATTTAATAAATTAATTAATCAGGCAGGTATGCATCATTAGAGGCCTCCCAAAATTACAGACACACAGAAAAGTCTAGAAATTAGGATATTTTCCAGGAAAAAAAATTCTTTTAATGCAACAAGAATACTTAGAAATCAACCTACCAATAAGTATTTCTTAAAATGACCACAAGAATATTGGCAAATGCCTACAAATTGTTCAAACAACAAATATTCATGGCTATGATAAAGAAAAAAAAATAAATAACGTGATCCCTATACTTCACATCTCTTCAGAGCAGCACCTTATATACTTTACCTAATTTACCCTCCACAGATAAATCTTTCAAAATCACAGTTAATGTCCACTGTCTGCCAATAAATTTTTCCTGGCAAATTATTAAGATTTATATCTCCCTGGGAATCTCCAAAAAGCAATAGAAAGTAGACCAGAGTCTGAGCTGGAATCTATACCTGTCAACTTCCTATTTTGTCTCTTCCTGCACAAGTAGATGCATGTTAAGCTGTTATGCAGATGATATTTCTCCTCATCTTTCAGACTTGGAGGATAAAATGAAGTTGGGAGAGGAGTTAAGGTAAGAGGAGAGGGAACAGAAAATGGAAGAAGCAGAGAAAATACATCTTAACCCATTCTATGAGGCCAGCATTACTCTAATACCAAAACCAGATAAAGACATTACAAAAAAAAGAGAAAACTTCAGACCAATCTTTCTCATGAATACAGATGCAAAAATCTTCAAAATATTACCAAATTGAATTCAACAATGTGTAAACAGATTTATGTACCATGGTTTGTGAACTAAATGTTTGTGTCTCCCCAAAATCCATATGCTGAAACTCTACCTCTCCCCAATTAGGGGAGTATCCTCAGTTTTTAGGAGGTGGGGCCTCTTGGAAGTAATTAGAATTACATAAAGCCATGTGGGTAGAGTCCTTATGAATGGAATTAATGCTCTTATAAGAGTCATGAGAGAACTGGCTTTCTGCTCTCTGCTCTCTGCCATATGGAGATACAGCAACAGGTCAGAAGTTAGCAACTCAGAAGAAAGCCCGCACCAGAATGCTGATCTCAGACTTCCAGCATCCAGAACTGTGAGAAATAAATTTCTGTTGTTTATAAGCCATCTGGTCTATAGTATTCTGTTATAGCAGCTCAAACTGACTAAGACAATGACCAAATGGGATTTATCCCAAGTATGCAAGGCCCATTCAACATTCAAAAATTAATTAATGTAATCTACCACATCAATAAACTAAAGAAGAAAAATCACAATATAAAAATGATAACATCAATAGATGCAGGAAAAGCATTTAACAAAATCCAATGCCCATTCATGATAAACACTCTTAGCAAACTAAGAATAGAAGGAAATTTTCTCAATTTGATAAAGAACATCTACAAAAAACCTATGTCTAACATCATAGTGTATGGTGAGAAACTAGAAGTTTTCCCACTAAGATCAGGAAAAAGGCAAGGATATCCTTCTCACCACTGCTTTTCAATATTGTACTGGTAGTCCTAGCTAATGCAATAAGATAAGCAGAAAAAGCTATATAGGTAGTAAAGGAAGAAGGAACTTTCTTTGTTCAAGATGACATGATAATCTATGTGGAAAATCTGAAACAACTGCCAAAAACATCTCTTGAAATTAATGTGTGGTTATAGTAAGGCTGTAGGATACAAGGCTAATATACAAAAGTCAATTACTTTCCTATATACTAGCAATGAACAAATAGAATTCAAAATTGAAAACACATTACCATTTATATTAGCACCCCAAAAATTGAAGAGTTAAGTATTAATCTAAAAAAAATACCTACAAGAGCTATATGAGGCTGATAAAATATATTGAAGAACTAAATAAATGAAGAGATATTCCATGTTCATAAATAGGAAGACTCAATATTGTCAAAATGTCAGTTCTTCCCAACTAAATCTGTAAATTCAGTGCAATCCCAATCAAAATCTCAGCTGCTTGTTCTGGGATTCTAAAGTTTACAGAGAGAGGCAAAAGACACAAAACAGCCAACTCAATATTGAAGAAGAAGAAAAAAGTCAGAGGACTGACACTATCCAACTTCAAGAATTACTATAAAGCTACAGTAACCACAGTGTGATAATGAAGAAAAAAGACAAATAGATTCATGGAACAGAACAGAGAGCTTGTAAATAGACTCACATAAATAATAGTCAATTAATCTTTGACAAAGGAGTAAAGATAATACCATGAAAAAAAGACAGTCTTTTAAACAAATGGTGCTTGAAAAACAGGACATCTGCATGCAAGGGGAAAAAAGAAAAACAAATCTAGACACAGACCTTACATTCTTCATGAAGATAAATTCAAAATTAACTATAGACCAAGAAGTAAAGTGAAAAACTATAAAACCTCTATAATTTAAGAGAATATCTAAATTATCTTGGGTTTGGTGATGACTTTTTGGATATAACACCATGAAAGAAAAAATTGATATACTGGAATTTATTAAATTTCAAGACTTTGCTCTGTGAAAAACACTGTCAAGATAATGAAAAGACAAACCACAGACTGAGAGAAAATGTTTGAAACAGGCACATCTGATAAAGGGTTGTTATTCAAAATATACAAAGAACTCTTAAAATTAACAAAACAAAATGAACCAATTAAAATATGAGCAAAAGACCCAGACCTGAAACATACATCTCACCAAAGATGATATAGAGAAGGCAAGTAAGCATATGAAAAGGTATTCAACATCTGCCATGGTTTGAATGTGTCTCCAAATTTTATGTGTTGGAAACTTCATCCTCAATTTCTTATGTTGATGGTATTTGGAGGTCAGGCCTTTGGGAAGTAATTTGGATTAGATAAGGTCATCACAGGGGGACCTCCAGGATGGAACTGGTGGCTTTATAACAAGAGGAAAAAAAGACCTGAACTAGCACACTTGCTCTATCTTGCCATGTGATGTCCTCTACCATGTTATGATGCAGCAAGAAGGCTTTCACTAGATGTCAGCACCATGATCTCATATCTCTCAGCCTCCAGAATCATGACTAAATAAACCTCTACTCTTTATAAATCACCTAGTCTGTGATATTCAGTTATAGAAACAGAAAATGGACTAAGACAACACTATGTGTCATTAGAGAATTGCAAACTAAAACAACCACGAATTAGAACATGTATTAGAATAGCCAAAATTCAAAATGTTAAAAACACTAAATGCTGGTGAGGATGTGGAGCAACAGGAACTTTTATCCATTGCTGGTGGGAATGTAAAATGGTATACCCACTTTGGAAGACAGTCAGTGGCTTCTAACAAAACTAAACATAGTCTTGCCAAATAATCCAAAAATAGTGTTCCTTGGTATTTAACCAAATGAATTAAAAAATTAAATCCACAGAAAAACCTGTGCATTAATGTTTATAGTTTCTTTATTCATAATTTCCAAAACTTGGAAGCAACTAAGATGTCTTTCAATAGTTGAGTGTATAAATAAATATGGTTTTTATGGTTTATCCAGATGATGGAATATTTTTCAGCACTAAAAAGAAATGAGCTATCAAGCCATGAAAGGACATTGAGGAACATTAAATACATATTGTTAAGTGGAGGAAGCTATTCTGAAAAGGCTACATACTGTATGCTTCCAAATATATGACAGTCTAGAAAAGTCAAATCATGGAGACAATAAAAAAATTAGTGGCTTCCAGTGAGTATGTGGAGAGAGATGAATAGGCAGAACACAGATAATTTTTAGGGCACTGAAATTATTCTGTACATTACTATAAGGGTGAATACATGTTATTATACATTTGTCCAAACCCATAGAATATATAACACCAGGGGTAAACCCCAATGTAAACTATGAACTCTGGGTGATAATGACGTGTCAACATAGATTGATCAATCATAACAAATGCACTACCCTGATGCAGGATGTCACTGGGGAAATTATTTGTGTGTAGAGATGGGGCTGTATGGGAACTCTTTTCACTCAATTTTTCTGTGACTCTAAAACCGCTCTAAAAAAATAAAGTTTGTTCATTTTAAAAATGGCCCTCAAAGCATAATTTATTACAAGGATACTTTTAAATCCAGATTCCAAAATAGTTTTATGATTAAGTCGACAATGATTCACTCTATTATTAAATTTTATGCAACCATTAAAAATGATATGAAGTTTCTCTTTTCACAGACAACAGGATTCTATATATATAAAACGCTAAAGATTATGCACGCACACACACAAATGTAAGAACTAATAAACTCAGCAAAGTTGTATGATACAAAAGATACAGATCTCACTTTCATTTCTATGCAGTAGCAATGAACAATCTGAAAAGAAAATTAAGAAAACAATTTCATTTATAATACCATCAGAAAGAATAAAGTAATTAGAAATAAACTTAACTGAGGAGGTGAAAGACTTGTACACTGAAAACTACAAAATGTTACTGAAAGAAATTTAAAAAGACACAAATAAATGAAAAGACATCCTGTGTTCATGGATGGAAGACTTAATATTATTAAGATGTCAATAATATCCAACACAATCTACAGATTCAAAGCAATCCCTATCAAAATCCCAATGACTTTTTTTTTCCAGAAATAGAAAAATTCATTCTAAAATTCATATAGAATCTCAATGGATCCCAAATAACCAAAACAATCTTGAAAAGGATGAACAAAGTTGGAGGTTTCACACTTTCAGATTTCAAAACTTGCTACAGAGTTACAGTAATCTAAACAGTGTGGAAATGGCATACAGACAAAAATATAAACCAATGGAATAAAATACAAAGCCCAAAAGTAAGTCCTCAGAAATGATTTTCAAATGATTCAAGGTCAGATGATTTTCAACAAGATTATCAAGAACACTATATGTGAAAAGGACAGTCTTTTCAACAAATGGTGTTGGGAAAATTAGGTAACCAAATGCAAGAGAATAAACTTGAACCCTAACCTTATACCATACACAAAAATTAGCTTGAAATGGATCAAAGACCCAAATTGAAGATAAAACTATAAAACTCTTAGAAGAAAACATGGGGGAAAATCTTCATGACATTGGATTTATCAACGATTTCTTGGATTTGACACCAAAAGCACAGGCAATAAAAGAAAAATATAGATAAGTTGATCTACATCAAAATTTTAAAATTCTATGCATCAAAAGACACAATCAACAAAATGAAAAAGCACCCCAGGGAATAGGAGACAATATTTGCAAACCATTTATCTGACAAGGGTTAATATTCAAATATATAAAAAAAACTCTTACAACATAACAACAACAAAAAACAAACAACCCAATCAAAAAATGGGCAAAGGACTTCAATGGACAATCCTCCAAAGAAGATATACAAATAGCCAATAAGCACATGAAAAGATGCTCTATATCTGTAATCATTAAGGAAATATAAATCAAAATCATAATGAGATGCTGCCTCAAATCCATTAGGATATCTATTCTTAAAAATAATAATAACAGAACAAGAGTTGGTGAGAATGTAGAGACATTAGAACCCGTGTGTAGTATTGTAGGAAACATAAAATGAATGGTACGGCTGCTATGGAAAACAGTATGGCAGTCCCTAAAAAAATTAAACACAGAATTAATATAGATACAGCAATTCCACTTCTGGGTATGTATTTAAAATAAGTGAAATCAGAGATTTGAAGACGTATTTGTACCTCCTTCACAAGTGCCAAAAAGTGGAAGCAACCCAAAGTCCATTGACAGATGAATGGCTAAGCAAAATGTGATATATACATACAATGGAATACTACTGAGCCTTGAAAAGGAAGGAAATTCTCACACACTCTACAACATGGATGAATCTTGATGACATTATGCTAAGTAAAATAAGCCAGAAACAAAATGAAAACTACTGTATAATTCCACTTAGATGAGGTACCTAAAATATTATAGTCAAACTCATAGAGACAGTAAGTAGAATGGTGGTTGCTAGGGTCTGGGAGGAGGAGGAAACGGGGAGTTATTATTTAATGGGGAGTTAATAGTTCACAGAGTTTCAGTTTTACAAAATAAAAAGAGTCCTGTGGCTGGATGGTAGTGATGGTTGCGCAACTATGTGAATATAGAATATACACACACTACTGAACTATACTTTCAAAACGGTTAGAAGTATAAATTTTGTATTATGTATATTTTACCACAATAAAAAAATACAAAAAAGCAAGATGTGAAGTAGTCCTATAAAGATAAAAATTTTATTAAAAGGATGATTTAAATTATGTACAACAAAAAAATTAAATTCCTAGGAATAATATACAAAATATTAACAGTCAATTTTTATGAGGACTAGTGTTATGGTTACTTTTTAAAAATTCCATTTACATATTTTCTAAATAGTTTAAAATAAATGTGTATTACTTTTACAGTAATATAAACTAAAATAAAAATTATACAACTAAGGGACTATACACTCAGCAGAAACATATATTCAGTTTAAGGCAGAAACCAAGGAATTAATAATGCTTACGGAAAGCTAAAGGTCAGTGAGAAACACAATACAGACATTAACTTGAAATTGATGAGGTAACTAAAAATCGGTTTCTGTGCTTCAACTACTACGTATTAGCAAAACATCATTCTGGTTTTAACAAGAATGCCAAACCTATTAAAATCAGGGTCACAGGGAATAAACCAAGGTCACTAACTTCACTTGGATGGCTGTAGATAGTAAAACTTGAGATAGACTGCACTAAAGGGTAACATTTTTTCTTTTCTTTCATCTTACAAAAGGCCTAACTTTTACCCTCATGGAATTTCTAAGAAATCATTAAAGTTGACAAAAGTGGAACTACAAAAAGTAGTCTAGGACCTCTGGCAGTAAGTCAGCAAAGTCATTACTTATGAAATACCAGAGAAGAAATGAAAGAAAAATAATTCAACAATAAAAAAAAAAGAGAACCAGAGTTGACCAATAGGAAGTTCAGTTATGAAACTCTAAGATAATCTTCTTAAGATGATGCCATTTAAATTAGGCTAGAAAAACAGATCAAATTACTTTTTTAATATTTGGGAAGCAATTTTATAATAGCTTGACTAATAATAAATTCAATATCTCCCTCTTGATTTATAAATTCGAAGTCTTATACCTGCCAGAACAACTGGCTGGCTCCTTTATACAGCAATTTGTCCTCAGACACCCTAGCCCAGAACATGGCTTAGGAAAACTATTGTGGATACCAGCCTTTTTGTGGAGAGGGAAGAGGCAAGGAAGCACTTCCACCCCTCTAAAGTTCTGCACTTAGTACCTATCAAAATTTAAGATATGCTCAGCATTTGACCCACCAATTCTACTTCTAGGAATGCATCCTAGAGAAATTCTTATATAAATATGTGAAAGGGACAAGTGATGTTCATTGCAATATTTTTTAGTAAAGGCAAAAATTTGAAATCAACCTGAATGCTCATCAATTTACTGGGAATATAGTCACTAAGTAGAATCAATTATCTATGTATATTCTGACATGAACAAATGTTCACAGTATGTTGTTGAGAGAAAAAAATAAAAAATGTTAATATATATGATATAATCACCTGTGTTTTAAAAAGTATGTTTATGTATATGTGAGTATATATGTATGAACATATATATGTGTGTATGTGTATGACTGTATAGAAAGACATAATAATAGCTAACACTTACACAGTCTTAGCAATTATTAGCAATAACAAATTATTAGCAATAATACTCAGGGGAGTAGGTGGAGGTAAGAAAGGATGGGGAGAGACTATTCTTTTTTAATTTATAATCTTATACATTGATAAAAACTCTTTATAATTCTAAATATTAATTAAGTTAAAAACATTTTAAATTTATATTAAATTTTGCTCTTCTTCTAAAATTTTCTAATAACGTTGAGAAATAAAGCTTAGAAGCCAAGCCAAACTCACCTCATCAGTCACCGCAAGTCTCAGCACTCCCACTGCTGGGAATATTGGTGGGCTACAAAGAGAATAGGGAAAACTCCTCAGCATTTCCGAGACAAAAACTGAGCTAGAAAGACTATCCTATCTTGTTTACCTAACAAAGAGATGAATTCTTGCTCTTTCTTTTCCCTGTTGGCTAGTTAACATGATTCAACCTTCATATTTGGATCAAGTGACATTTCCTGCCAAGCTTTCCCTGAACTAAGTCAATGTCCCTACTGTAGGCCCTCAGAATGCCACGTATTGCTCTATCATGACACACATCAACATTACAATGACTCCCTTGTTCACGTCATTATTTTATTACAAGTATATCTGCCTTCTCACTGACCTCTAACTTCCGCAGGGGCAAGCATTGTGCCTGTAACATTGTCAGCCCTCAAAATTTATTTATTGGAGTAAATGAATGAATTAACGAGTCAACAGGTAGTACCAATTCATCTCAGAGGCTGCTGGCCTTCCTTGCGTTCAACCTCAGCAGGGTTAACTTTGACTTGTTTGTCCCTACATGGCCCAGTCATCAATAGCGAGGTAGCAATGTTGGTTTCATTTATAAAGTGTGATGTATAAACTAGCACAGCTTATGTAAGAAAGAAGACAAGGTTTTATGGTCTCCTACTTCAGCTTCCCTATTTTATTAGACATTCAGAGGCATAAGTATGAAGTTAAGAGCAGAACAGGAAATTTGCTTATGGGAAAAATAACAGGTGGTACAGAAAACCAATCTTGGTGATAGTCTACTTTTAATCCTGACAGTCCACTCGCAGGAAGACTTGTACTGATCTGCATCCCATGACAAGCAGAAAGCTATTAACAGCACAGAACATCCCCATCAGGTATGGCTACCTTCTTTTTGAAAGCTCGCAGCCTGTGCAACATTTTAAATTCTCCTGCACTTATACTAACCATGGAAGACTTTCGAATTGAAAAAATAAAAACTCCAAAGGAAATGCTTGGCCAGTATGTAAGTAAAATTGTAACATATTTAAAATTAATAAATATATCAGTTAATTCATGTGTTAAACAAAATAGTAATGCAAAGGAAAAGGTATTTCTAAATACAAAAAAAATTCTCTTTCTTCATTTTACTATAATAATAGCTTTGGGCTTCTGTATTTGAACAATTTTAATTTACTAAAATCCATATATTTCAAATTTTAATTAGATTATTCATCATGATTATTGTTTCTAATTACTATTTTATTTTCTAACAAAGTTCTAAATTTATTTAATCTGATTCTGTCTCACTTTCCAAAGCAAACAATCTTTTTTGTTGTGTTGTTTTTAATGTACAGAAGCTGCTTTTTTTTCTAGAATGCTCAAACACATTCCTGCTCTTACTTTTTCTCTCCCTAGATAAATGTCTTTCAATGGGCTTTAGACTTACTAGATCATTAAATATGAAATGTCCAACTTCAAATCAAAAGTTTAGTTTATTATATCTCAAACAAAAAGTAGTACAATTAATCAAAGTATACATCTAAACTATTGACACAGTTTTGCCATCTTAATGGTAGCTTGCTTATGCCAGTAGTGAAGAAGCCTGGAGAGTGAGTGGCAGTGAAATTTCAAAAGGTGTTTTCCACAGCTTGTTGAGAATTGAATATTTTTCCTTGCAAGAAGTGGTCCAAAACCTGGAAGAAGTGGTCGTCAGTTGGTGCAAGGTCTGGTGAATACGGTAGATGACAGAGAGTTTCCAAGTCCAGCTTCTGTAGTTTGAGCAGCATTGTTTTTTGCAACCTGTGGTCTTACAAGAGGATTGGCCTGTCTCTATTGACCAATCTTGGCCATTTAATTGCAAGCATCCTCATCATTTCATCCAATTGGTTGCAGTAGACATCTGCTGTAATCAATGGACCAGGTTTCGTGAAGCTGTAGTGGATAATACTAGCACTGGATCACCAAACAGACACCATTATCTTGTTTTGATGAATATTCAGTTTTGGACTGTGTTTCGGCACTTCATCGTTATCCATAGATTGTGCCAAACACTTGCAATTGTCAAAAAGAATCTATTTTTCATCATACACAACAATACAGTATAGAAATGATTCACCTTTATGTTGTAACAGCAAAGAAAGGCAAGCTGTGCGATGATTTCTCTTCTGACACTCATTTAATTCATGTGAAACCCATCTATTCAGCCTCTTTACCTTGCCCATTTGTTTCAATGGTCCAACACTATTGGAATAGCAATGTTGACCCTTGCTGCCAATTCACATGTAGGTCAAGATGGATTTGCTTCCACTACACCTTTCAGCTCATCATTATCCACCTTGGTCTCAGGTTGACCACGTGGCTCATTTTCAAGATTAAAGTCACCAGAATGAAACTTCTCAAACCATCGACATACTGTGCATTCATTAGCCACATCCTTCCCAAATGCTTCATTGATAACTAAAGCTGTCTGCACTGCATTTGTTCCACGATGGAACTCATATTCAAAAATAACACGAATTTTTGACTTACCCATGGTTTCACAAAAATCGTTCTTAAAAAAGAAAATTTGAAAGAAAATCACACACCAAAACACTCATTTGAAAGAATGAAGACGTACCTTCACAATGAAAGTGAAATGTCAGAGATATCAATTGTCAAACTTAGTACTTAAGAAAATCAGACATCCCATACTTAATAACCTAATAAAAAGTAATGTACTTTTCTCCAGATACAGCTAACTAAACTCAGGTGAATAACTCAGAAACTCTTCTTACCTTGAATTGTCCCTATTACCAGTAAAGTTAAGTAATTTAGCACAACCACTATAAAGCATATCCATATTTAAATAAGCATACTTCATGAGAATATTCTTGGACACTGTTTATAAATCTAGAAATAAAGTAGCAGGGGCTACATTTTCATTAATGCAACAGAATTGCACTGAAAGGAATGGGAGTGCCAGACGCTGGGTAGGAGGCTGGGGAGAAGAAGACCAGATCAGTTCGCATCTGTCTTTCAGGACTTGAGCAGCTTGATAGCAAGGAACATGCTCTCCCTCCAGATAAATCTGTTCTGTTTTGTTTTGCTTTAAGTTTCAGAATTTTCTGATTTGGTGAAATAGATGATGTTAGATTTTACCCAAGTTTCTTCTCTCTATCTAGAGCAGAATTTCTTCAGGTATGTGTGGCAGAGCTACACCACCCTTAGGAGTACGTTTAAAAGATGGGATGAGAAAAATGTGCATCTTGAAAAAGCATTATGATACACCTTCTTTAGTAGGACAGAAGTAGGCACAGCTGCAGGGAATGACTCATAACTTGAGGTGTATTTTGTCTAAGGAGCAGGCTCTTTTGTGCAGAGGAGCAAAAAAATTTGAAGAATGCTGCTCTTGATGGTTGACTGTCTAAATGAGTTGTTTACACGGGGACATCTTGATTGGAAACATGCTGTCCCCAGGCAAGGATTCCTTTTCTGAGTTATCAGCCCATGGACTCATCCTGGCCAGAGCTGACTCCGGGCACAGCTGTGAAGTATGGTGCTGGTACAATCATGCCTTCTAATAGTGGTCACTTCAGCCTACTGGGATCCTTTTCTGCCACTTCTCTGATTTCCAGAGGCCCAGTGCTCCTTTGTTGTACCCAAGTATGCCCAGATTCTTCATCACATCCCCTATCTAGGCTGTCTTTTTCAAGACAGCACCACATGTGTTGACTCTATCTTCCTCGTCCGTCACTGGACACTTACTTTCTCAATGTCTCTCATCCATTGGATGCCTCATGAGATAATAAATAATTTGCTTTAATGTAAATGGTTGATTATAGCTTAAGGTTTTATGCATGCACAGTAATAGTTTTGTTTAGACCTATGTATTCTATACATAACTGAGCAGAAAATAGACTGACATTGTAAGATAAAATTGATTTGAACCAAGATAGTTAACAATAATGAGTGAGTACGTAGGTAATCGAACTCTTGAGCAGATGTATGTTGACATAGGATGTAATATTATAAGCTGGTGTTATAGAGATAATATTTAGGGAAACAGAAGGGAAAAGGGATACAGAAAAAAGGATGTAAAGAGATTTTCTAGGCGAGAGAAGCGTAAATGATCATCTGCTGCAGAGCTAAACAGATGTTCCATAGCCCAAAGTGAGATCAATATTGATTTCCAGAACATTGTACCAACATACACCCCCAGTAGCCATTTGTGGCAGTGTCTATGAACCTAAGAGTCCACAAACCAGTGTAGTACGTATAGTACTTATTGTACCAAACTTTCTGGGCTTGTCTCTTTCCAGGTGTATGATCTTGTGCAATTACTTATCACCAGTCTTCCATTGTTCCCTCATCTGTAAAATTAGAGTTGACAATATCTCTATCACAAATGGTTTTCATTATGACTTATCAAGCACATAGTAAGCACTCAATAAATGTTAGCCATTATTGCTGATGCTGAAAATTAATTTTTATATCTTTACATCTCTTTGATCTTTCCAAATTCAATTTTATCATCTTAATTTTATTTATAGGTATAAATTAACATTTTTTACATGTTGTATTAGCCATTTATTATTTTTATATTGAAAATTATTCATTTCCCTTACCTATTTTCCCCATGTGGTCTTTTCTGACTGATTTTATAAATATTTTTCTAAGCATGATATCTGGCTTTAAAGATTTTTGAAATTATTTTTAAAAGTATATTCTTCTAAAAAAGAATTCAAACAATACCTTTTTTTAGACATGAAACATGTGAAGTATATCTCAAGACACCAAGATCTTAAGGTCATTTTAAATATAAAGAGATCGAAGGTCAAAATCTTATAGCCATAAAATAAAATCAGGGGAAAAAATATAAATATATACACTTCACAGGGTTTTTGTTAGAAAATGCCCCCAAACCCTTTTTGTAGAACTCCTATAAACAAAAGCTTTGAAGTATTTCACAATTATGGGATGTTAGAAATGTATAACATCATGCTGCCCTTTCTTACCCTGTTCAGTGCAGCTGGGTCTTCCTCAGCAAGACTCCTCTCCATGCGAAACGCACCAAGGCCAGCTACATTCACAGAGCAAGAGCACCCAGAAATGTTGCATTTTCTGTAAATAACAAAGCCAAGGCAACTTTCTTTGTTTCACAGAATGTTGTTTTTCTTTTTAATTAAAAAAGAAAGTCAGAGCCCCAATTTATACAATGCTGGAGAAGACTTTATCCTAATTCAATGAGTATCAATTAAGCTAATATACTCAACAAAGCTAAGTCTCAAATAAGGTTTTGGAGCTTCTAGTTAGCGATCTGTAAAAGTGCCGTCATTATTTTTACTATTTCTCCATAAAATGTAAAGCATTTTGTCATCACACACAAAAAAGCAACTTCCAACAGAGTAATTTATCTCCAAACTCTAGTATCCATCTACCAGCATAAAGATATTTAGGTGTCCTTAATACTTCATTATAACTTCATTCGATAACAGTTCTTGCTATTGAATCAAATATTTAATCATTGCTTACTATGTGCCAGGGCTGGAAATATGCAATAAACACAGTAGTTCTTATCTGTAGCCATCATGGAATGTTTGGGGTCCCTGGGGGAGGCTGGCAATAGCAGCACAGTATGAGAAGTTAGGAGGAGCTCCTAAACAGCTTCCTGGAGGAAGTGCCCTCCAAGCTGAGGTATTAAGAAAGTGAAGAAGCTAAAGGGAGAAAGAAATTCTAAGCATAGGAAAACACAATTGCGAAGATACAGAAAAAAAATAATATACATCTTTGGAGGGATGGAAAGGACTGTACCATTGATAGGTGGCAAGAGATAAGTAAGGAATTATATTAAAAGGCTTAGGCAAAAGATCTAGGCTTTGCTCATTGAAGCTGCAGGATAGATTTAGATTTACCAAAGATAATGTACAAGGTAAGAAGAGACAGGGCCTAGGACAGTACCGAAGGAGTGCAGGTTTTAAGCAATGAGCAGAGGAAAATATACCGACCAGGAAGCCTGAAAAGGAAGAAAGGGAGGGAGTGAGAGAGGAAGGAAAATTAGGAGATTATGGTGTCCCAAAATCCAAGGAAAGATGGGGATCTAGTCTTTAATGGCTATAGAATTTCTGTTTGGAGTCATGAGAAACTTTGGAAATAGATAGTGGTGACAGTTGAACAATATTGTAAATGTAATTAAAGACATAGAACTGTACACTTAAAAATGACTAAAATGGCAAATTTTATGAGCTATATATTCTACTATGATTAAAAAATAGCAACAAAAATGCAAGAAATGAGTGTTTCAAGAAGAAGGGTATGATGGAATGCTGTTTGCGCTTAAGAATTCTAGTAAGATAAGGAATGAAAGTCTGCTTTTGAATACACTAACCAGGATGTCGTTGGTGATGCTGATAAGTGCCTCAGAAAAGAGGAGAGGAGAAGGGAAGGATGCAGCAGGCTGAGGAATAAATAGAGAATTGAGGTGGACAAATGTAGACAAATCTTTAGAGAGCTTTGTCTGGAAAGACAAGGTGGCAGCTGGAGGGAACCCTACAGTTGAAAGACTTATTTCCTTTTTAAGATGGTAGCAGTTGAGCATGTTAACATGCTAATGGGAACAAGCCAGAAGAGAAAGAGAGGTTGAAGATACTGGGAGATAAAATCTGAGGAGGAGAAGCAAGGAGTGTAAGGACAGAATGGATGCCTGGAGAAAACATCTTAAGGAAGCAGTGCCAATCAAGGACAGCAGAGATCTAAGGAATAGCGTAGTTCCAGGAAAACTCTGGTGAAAGGGGAGGGGTTGGCACTGAGGAGTTATCAAGCCTGTTAACATCAGGCTCTTGCGGTGGGGGGATGTTTGCTTTACTCAAGTCAGCCATGGAACTTCATGATATACACATTGACATATTTCTGGAACTGTCCTTTAACTACAATAATTCTTAGACAAAACTCTTGCCTCTCTAATTTAGTAGATTTGAGCAGGAAAGGCAGAGAAAAAATTTTAATTAGAAAACCACCAACTTAAAAAAAATGAAGGAGGTAACGGCCTAGTTTATCACCTGCCTTTATCCCAGATAAATGGTTGTCTTTTCCATTCCTAAAGGATCTCCAAGTATTAATAAGATTCACCAGCCATCTCTATTAGTCCATTCTTTGGTTTAGTCATCCATAAAGTCAAGAAGATCCTCCTTTATCAAACATAATTCTCTGGGTGCAATTTCATTCTATTTCCTCTTACTCTGATCTGCACAGTGGGATATTGAGGGCATTTGCTAAATGACTTCTCAGTCATTGATTCATTAGATTAAATAAATCCAGAATTTCAGTTCTTCCTCCCAGACTCCATCTCTAACCTATTTTTCAACTCTTTTCCCAGGCTTCCTCCAATTTCTCAACATTGCTCTTGCTGATCAATATCTGTCTCTTTATTTCAGCTTTCCTTCCTTTTTTCTTTGAAACATCTGTCAAAGTCAATATTCAATGCTGTTTCAATCAATTCTTAAAGAGCTGCTATTGTGAACAGTGCTGCAATAAACACTAGAGTACAGATAACCCTTTGACACATTGATTTCATTTCCTTTGGATATATATCCAGCAGTGAGATTGCTAGATCATATGGTAATTCTATTTTTAATTTTTTGGAGACCCTCTATACTGTTTTCCATAATGGATGAACTAATTTACAGTCCCACCAACAGTGTGTAAGTGTTCCCTTTTCTCCACATCCTTGCAAACATTTATTATCTTCTGATTTTTTTTATAGTAGTCATTCTACTAGAGTGAAGTGATTGATACTTCATAGTTTTGCTTTGCATTTGCCTGATTAGTGATGTTGAACATTTTTTCATATATCGGTTGGCCATTTGTATGTCTTCTCTTAAGAAATGTCTATTCAGGCTGGGCACAGTGGCTCATACCTGTATTCTTAGCACTTTGGAAGGAGTGCTTAAAGCCAGGAGTTTGAGACCAGCCTGGGCAATAGTGAGACCCTTTCTCTACAAAAAATAAAAAAAAAATAAAATCAGCTGGATGTGGTGGCATGCACCTGTAGCCCCAGCTAATTGGGAGGCTGAGGCAGGAGGATTGCTTGAGCCCAGGAGTTGGAGGTTGCAGTGAGCTATGATGACACCACTGCATTCCAGCCTGGTTGAGAGTGAGAACGTGTCTCAAAAAAAAAAAAAAAAAAAGTCTATTTAGATTGTTTGCTCATTTTGAAATTGTGTTATTTGTTCTTTTGTTGTTGTTTGAGTTCTTTATATATTCTAGATATTACCCCTGTATCAGATGTACAGTTTGCAAATATATTCTTGCATTCTATCAGTTGTCTTTCAGCTCTCTTGATTGTTTCCTTGGTTGTGTAGAATCTTTTTAGTTTAATGTAATCATCATCTCATTTGTCTATGTTTGCTTTTTTGCCCATGCTTTTGAGGTTTTATCTAAAATATCCTTGCCTAGACTAATGTCATGAAGATTTTCCCCTATGTTTTCTTCCATCAGTATTCACAATAGCTAAGATATGGAATGAGCCTAAATGTTTGTTGACTGATGAGTGGATTTTTAAAATGTAGTATGTATACACAACAGAATACTATTTGGCCACAAAAAATAAAATCTTGTCAATTTGCAGCAACATGGATGAACCTGGAGGGTATTTTGTTAAGTGAAATAAGCCAGGCACAGAGACACAAATACCACATGATCTCACTCATATTTAGAATATAAAGAGGTTGTTCTTATAGAAGTAGACAGTAGAATAGTGGTTATCAGAAAACAGGAAGGTTAGGGGAGAGGGGAGGATAGTGAGAGATTGGTCAATAGGTACAAAGCTGTAGTTAGGAGGAGTAAGTTCTAGTGTTTTATTGCATATAAGATGACTAGAGTTAACAATAATGTATTGTATGTTTCAAAATAGCTAGAAGAGGTTTTTGAATGTTCTCACCACAAAGAAATGATCAATGTTTAATGTGATGGATATGATATTATCCTAATTTGATTGTTACACAAGGTATACATGTATCACATCACATTGTACTCCATAAATGTGTACCATTATGTGTCAATCATAAATTTTTTTTTAAAAATTTACTATAAAAAAAGAGTTGCTAAGGAATATTGTTCCCAGCCAGTTCCTTGCTTATGTAATTTAAAACTTGGCTCTCATTGAATTTCTTCCCTTGGCAAGTCCTGCAGCCTATGTCTTTTTCTCAAGTTTCACCATCACAACCCATCCCTTTATTCAGAAAATATTGAGACCATTCTATGTGACAAGAACTATGACAGTCATAAAAAAAAAAAAAAGACACAGATCCTGCCATATACAGTTTAGGGAAGGAGTCAAATATTAACCAAATAATCACACAAATACATGAAAAATTATCACTTTGGTAACTGAGGTGAAGTAGAATGGTAATAGTACAAGAACTGACAATATGGGAATATGACCCAGTTATTGAAGTTGAAGAATGTTTCCCTGAGGAGGTAGTAACTGTGCTGAGACCCAAAGGAGCAGTAAAAAGTAGCCAGAGTTAAGAGTACATAGAAAGGGAAAAAAAGTTTGAAGAGAGAGGAGTCAGCTTTTGGAGATGCCTTATGGAGGGACAGGGTGTGAGGCGTGAGAGGTATTGAGAGGGGTGAGTAGGTGGAAAAAGGAAGATTGAGGAAGAGTGTTATGTGAAATTAGGCCGGAGGTGCAGAAGGGTTTTGTTCTTTGAAATGAGCACTCTGTTTGCAGTGTTTAGTGCCAATTGGAGGTGACTGAAACATTGAGTACTGGTGAGGAGGCAATTGTATTGGTCTAGGATCAAGACAATGTTATTTCAAACTAGGATGGACTCAAGAGGTAAAATTTTAGGATGTAAAATTGACAGGATCCAACAATGTATCAGATATGTTGGGGGAGGAGTGTGAGGTCAAGAATGATCCCTGGCTTGAGCAGCTAGATGGAAGATGGTGCTATTCACTGAGGTAAGGGACACTGGGAGAGTTTGGTGAGGATGGTTGGGACTGGTGGGACATGGATTTTTAGTTGAGTTTAAGGTGACTGTGGAACTAGGAGATGTTAGTGTACAAATGGAGAAGTAAGGTCTGGTATGCATTTTAGGTCATACATATGGTTTATTTTAATATATATGGGTTTAACATATAACAAATGATTTCAGAGCTGTTAAGTAGAATTTTGTGAGTCTATTTAAATTCAGTTTTTTAAAAATATTAAGTAACATAAATAATAGTAGGAGTGATATATATGCATCAAAGGAAAACCTGCATGGTACATAAATATCACACAAGTAAAAGTTTAAGAAACTCCGGCTACAAGACTCTCAGCCTCCAACTTCATTGGCAACTTTAGAGAAACAACAATAATTTATCTAACTGAAAGTTTAGACATATTTCCAAACCAGGTGTACAGACACTGATAGACAATGAGTAAAAGAATATCAGGACATTAGGAGAGAAAGAAAGGCTTATATATCATTTACACACTTCCAAAACTTTTCCATTCTGAAGAAATTTCACCAAAACTGCTCCAATATCTATATCTTCAAATTTGAAGAAAAATGCTTTGTCTTATAAAAATGGTTGAGCAGTCAAAAGAAGGTAAAGAGAATTTCCCTGCCTGGACACTACAAAATCACTTGCTGTATGAGAATGGGACACAGAGGTTAGTTCTGTGTATTGAGTGGCATATGTTTGATGATACTAGTCCTATTACTACAGTTGAATGGATAAGTATGTACTTGGGCTTCAAAAAAGCTAGAATGCAAAGGCAACAAAGGCAAAATTATTATGTTATTTTCCAGAATATATAAAACAACTGCCACAACTCAGTAACAACAAAAAAATGACATTATTAAAAATGGGCAAAGGACCTTTCAAATGTCCATTCAAAAGGACATTTCTCTCCAAAGAAGATATACAAATGGTCAAAAAATGTAAGAAAAGATGCTCAGCATTATTAATCATCAGAGAAATGCAGACCAAAACTACAGCAAAATACCACCTCACATCCAATAGGATGTGATCCAATAGGATTACCACTATCAAAAAAAAAAAATGGAAATAACAAGCATTGGCAAGGATGTGGAGAAATTGGAACTCTTTTACACCATTCTTGAGAATATAAAATGGCATAGCTGCTATGAAAAATAGTATGAAGCTCCTGCAAAAAATTAAAAATAGAACTACGATATTATCTAGCAACTCCAATTTTAGGTTTATATCCAAAAGAAATGAAAGCAGGGTCTTGAAGAGATATTTTCACACCCATGTTTATTGCAGCATTATTTACAATAGTCAAAAGTGGAAGCAACCCAAGTGCCTGACAGATTAATGATAAATATAATGTGGTATATACATACAATAGAATGTTATTGAGCCTTAAGAAGTAAATTCTGATTCATGTTACAAAATGGATGAATCTTGAAAACAATGTTCTAAGTGAAATAAGCCACTGATAAAAGAATATTATATGATTCCACTTATATGAGGTGCCTAGAGTATTCAAATTCATAGACACAGAAAGTAAAATGGTAGTTTTCAATGGCTGAAAGGAGGGGGGAATGGGAAGTTACATTTAGTGGGTATAAAGTTTCATTTGGGGAAGATGAAAAAGTTCTAGAGATAGACGGTGGTGATGTTTGTACAATAATGTGAATATACTTAATGCCACAAAACTGTATACTTAAAAATGGCTAAATGATAACTTTTATATTATATGTATTTTACCACAATAAAAAACACCATAACAAAATTTTGGGAAAAAATTTCTCACACAAAAATAGAACACATTTAATTCAAATTCAAACATAACAATTTGGTGCCAACACCACTCAGTGTGGAAAGAATGATTCACAACAGCCAAAAAGTGAAAATAACCCATGTCCCTCAAACTTCTGAATTCCAAAAAGAACATTTTAAAAGAAGCCAGAGAAATAACATCCATTTCCAAAATACAGTTACATAATGAATTTAAATGACTTCTTATCAGAAATTATGGAAGTCAGATGACAATGGAATGACATATTTGAACTGCTAAAAGAAAATGCCTGACAATCCAGAATTCTGTACCCAGAGAAAATTCTTCCACATGAAGATGACATAAAAATTTTTCAACAAAGAAACTCAAAGAATTCATTACCATCACACCCACTCCAAAAGGAATACTAAAAGTAATTCTTTAGGCATAAGGAAAATAACCCCAGACAGAAACACTAACAAGCAGGAATAAATAAAGAGCACAGGAAAGGTAACTATGTAAAAAAAAAAAAAAAAAAAAAGAAAAAATAGCAATCATAATCTTACAAAGTGATAACTGTGGGGGATTAAGTATAGGGAGACTAAAATACCTAACAATAACACAAAAGGCAGTCTAAAGGAAACCCCAATCCCAACTCCACACTAAGTCATTCTCAATCATGTTACTTTTTGTATTATCTTAAGTGTCTTTACTAGTATTGATAATGATAAGTTTACTTTCCCTAGACTAAGTATAAACTTAGTGAAATCAGATAATTACTGTATATAAATAAATATATTGAAAAATATATAAGTGTAAATATAAATAAATATATGATCCCTGATATCTGGGTTGGGGAAAAATATTTTGCACAGTGTGTTAATATGCTCTGTTGTTCTTTTTATATGAAAGCTCTCCTCCATTAATTCTGAGACAGATTATACTCGGGGACTGACTAGAATTGATACAGCACAAATGCAATGAAAGGAGAAAATGTTCAGATTTTCCCCCCTAACATAAGTTTCTGAGTCCAAAGTGACACAATAATTTTAAAAGCCAGGCTTTATTAAGAGTGAAAGAGTTTTCTAATTTTCAGAAGGGTCTTCTTATATAACCAAGAACAAAGCTTAGAGCTCTAGCATAATTTTACCTCAAGCCACAGACAGAATTCAGGACAGAGTGAGATTCTGTCCCAAAAAAAAGGAGGCGCCAGCCTGAGCAAGAGCAAGACCCCGTCTCTACTAAAATTAGAAAGAAATTAATTGGACAACTAAAAATATATAGAAAAAATTAGCTGGGCATGGTGGCGCATGCCTGTAGTCCCAGCT
>CAUYQY010009994.1:0-45353 GCA_963574665.1 Propithecus deckenii coronatus | reverse complement strand
AATCCTAGCTCTCTGGGAGGCCGAGGCGGGCGGATTGTTTGAGCTCAGGAGTTCGAGACCAGCCTGAGCAAGAGCGAGACCCCGCCTCTACTAAAATTAGAAAGAAATTAATTGGACAACTAAAAATATATAGAAAAAACTAGCCGGGCATGGTGGCGCATGCCTGTAGTCCCAGCTACTTGGGAGGCTGAGGCAGGAGGATTGCTTGAGTCCAGGAGTTTGAGGTTGCTGTAAGCTAGGCTGATGCCACGGCACTCGCTCTAGCCCAGGCAACACAGTGAGACTCTGTCTCAAAAAAAAAAAAACTTGAAATAGCCCTTATGTTACCTCTGGAGAGCAGGGAGGAAGACAAGCTCTGAGACACGTGGGAGTAGAGTGAGAACTTCTAACACACAGGCATTATCCTTTAATTGTTCATAAATGTCTCATGGTCTTCTGTATGTATGGCGTATTTTGCAGCAAAACAAATGAAATGGTTGATGCTCAGGTTAAGAAACCCAAATAAATAGGGAAACAATTATTAATTACCTGAAATCCCACCATTCCACAATAACTACACACACACACACTTCTACCAAATTGGATCATAATATTTATGCTATTATGCTGATTTATTCACATCTATTTTAATACTCTTGTTTTCTTTCCTCCTTCCCCTTAGTAACCAGTTTCTGCATCCTGGTTCGTATCCTTCCATCCTTTTTTCTAATATATTGCTGACATTTATTGAACATTTACTACAAAGCAAGCAGCAGGACTTTACATACATACTATATCTTGCAAAAACCCCATACTGTTATTAGTTCTATGGTGTTGATAAACAGAGAAACTGAGTCAGAGTGGGGAACCTGAGGCCTTAAGGCCATGTGTGGCCTTCTAGGTCCTTAAGTGCAGCCTTTTGACTGAATCCAACTTTTGCAGAACAAATCCTTTTATTTTTATTAATACATTTTTGTTTGTCTTTTATATTTTTATTTTATTTTTAAAATGAACATATTTAAAATACCAAAGAATAAGATAAGTTTCAATGAAATAATGCTCCCAGATTGACCAACACATTAGAACATCAGTAAGCCATAAGGGCTAAATTGACAGCTGCCGTGCTCGTGATTTAGTTCTTCCCCCGCCTGACTGGCGCCACTGCTGCAGGAGGCTGGTTGGCCAGAGTAGCGAGAGTTTATGGGAGTCCAGTACACCAGTCTGTTACCAGCTTTTGACAATGGTGCACTCTGTTTCTGTTTGAAGTGAAATTTGTGAATAGTTGCACAACTCAACAGTATTTTTTAATTCTGTCTGCTTAACAGCCCATCATGTTAAAGAACACCAAGAGAATGCTGAAGGAAGAGAACAGATTTTTTAATGAGGATTGGGAATTGCAATATTGTCTTGTTTCTGCTAAAGATAAGATGATTTGCTTGCTTTGTGATACTGCAATATCAACATTAAAGAAATTCAATGCTCATCAGCATTATAACACTCATAAGGACCACAAATATTTTAAGTTAGAGGGAGAGGCGCAAAAGGTTATAGTGCAGAAATTAAAAGATGGAAAGCAAAAGCAAAGACAATTCTTTCAAGCAGCAATAAGACCTGGAAGTAATGCCACTGAAGCAACTTATAAAGTAGCTTATATACTCAGGGGGGTGGTGGGGAAGGGAAGCCATTCAGTGATGCAGAAATTGTAAAAGAATGTATTGTCAAAGTTGTAGGATGCTTAGACCCCAATAACATATCAAAGTACAAACAACTACCTCTTTCAAGGAGAACCATAACTGATAGGCAGCATGAATTAGCCTTCAACTTAACAGAACAACTTCATGCAATACTTCAAAAGGAAAATATATATTATTCAATTGCTTTGGATCAATCAACTGATACTACTGACTCAGCGTAGGTTTTATACTTCAGTCAAGTCGGGTAATAACATTTTCTTTGCTATGAATAGTTACTTGCTTTGGGCACTCTTGCGAACAGAACACAGGGAATAGATACCTTCCACAACTTTCAAGATAAATGTCATGAAGTTGGACTGAATTTGGTAAATTTAGTGAGTGTATGTACAGATGGTGCACCTTCCATGATAGGAAAACATGTAAGGTTTATTGCACAGATAAAAAAAAGTATTAACAGATCCAGGCTGGGCGCAGTGGCTCACACCTGTAATCCTAGCACTCTGGGAGGCTGAGGCGGGAGGATCACTTGAGCTCAGGAGTTCAAGACCAACCTGAGCAAGAGTGAGACCCCATCTCTTTATAAATAAAAAAATAAAGAAAAAAAAAAGTATTAACAGATCCAGATGCTCTCATTTCTTTTCATTGTGTCTTGCATCAGCAAAAACTCTGTGCTAAAGCTATTATTTTAAGTGACACTTTGCAACAACTTATAAGTATTGTTAGCTATATTCCTGCAAATGCAACAGTGCATCATCAGTTTCGTAACATGCTAAAGTTGAATGATGAGGTATTTGGTGTAGATTTGCCATATCGTTCTAAAGTGTGTTGGCTATCCCAGGGACAGGTATTAACCAAAATTTTATCTCTGCAAAAACAGATAGTTAAATTTTATGAAGAACAGAATCAGCAATGTGAACTACTGAAAGATTTCTACAGGAATGCAGGATTTCTGTGTGATATCATGTCAAATCAAAACAACTTGAATATTTCTTTGCAAGGTAAAACTAAATCTATACATAATATGTGGCAAAAAAACAATCCAAGCATTTTGAAAAAAGCTATCTTTTTTCAAAACACTTCTTCAAAAGGAAATTTCAGATGCACATTTTCCCCAGTTAGCAAAGGCCATTGATGATCAGGATGATGTATGTGAATCATTTGAAGAATACACAGCAGTTATAGACCTATTAATTGGAGAATACAATGAAAGTTTCACTGGCTTTGAGAATCATGACATCACACTCAAATTAGCATTTCAGCCTCACCTGGTTGATATCACCAAGGCACCTAAAAAACTACAGATGGAATTGATTGAGCTCTCAGTAGATGACATTTTAAAGCCATTGTTTGATGCTAAGAAAGATCTAATTGAAATATGGAAAAATGCAGTAGAATACTCATGCCTTTGGCAACATGCCCCAAAAATGCTTTCTTGCTTTTCAACCACTTCTGGCTGTGAATCTACATTTTCCTACCTAACCCAAATCAAGACACCCTTAAGGGCACAAATGACTGATACCTATCCAGAGGATCAACTAAAACTGTGGACCTCCGTGCTGCAACCAAATATTCAAATGTTTTCCAACAAAACGCAGACACAACAAAGTCATTAAAAGGTTGGTTAACTTTAAAATTAACAAGTAATTTTCATTTTTTGAAATTATTAAGTACATAGTAGATTTTTACAAGATAACGTACATTTTTAAGTATATCTATTTGAAGTTTCTTGAATGTGGCCTTATTTGATTACGGCTAAAAGTAATGCAGCCTTCCAACATGAAAAGGTTCTCCAGCCCTGAACTAAGTAAATTTCTCAACAGCAAATATCTGAACTGTTTTTGTTTGTTTTGCTTTGTTGTTGTTTTACAAAGATGAGATCACATTTTATACCCAGGTTGCTTTTCTCACTCACATCTTGAAATTTTCTTCAAGTTATCTGGTCTACAGTAAGTCCTCACTTAACCTCATTGATAGGTTCTTGGAAACTTCAGCTTTAAGAGAAATGGCATGTAACAAAACCAATTTTCCCATAGGCTAATTGCTATAAACAAGGATTAAGTTCTTTCAGCATCTTTCTGGTCACAAAAACATCACCAAAGTTCTAAATAAAGACCCAAAGTACTTCTTTATTTATTTTTTTTTTTTTTTTTTTTTTTTGAGACAGTCTCACTCACCAGGCTAGAGTGCAGTGGCATCATCTTAGCTCACTACAACCTCAAACTCCTGGGCTTAATCCATCCTCCTGCCTCAGCCTCCCAAGTAGTTGGGACTACAGGTGCACAACACCACACCCAGCTAATTTTTCTACTTTTAGCAGAGACGGGGTCTCACTCTTGCTCAGGCTGGTCTCGAACTCCTGACCTTGAGCAATCCACCCACCTCGGCCTCCCAGAATGCTAGGATTACAGGCGTGAGCCACCGCGCCCAGCCTCAGTTGGGAGATTTCCTGGGTAGGAGGTTTCGAGGCTGTTGGATCCATTCCCACATCTATCCACGGGTCCAGCTGGCATCATTGGGTTCCCGCGGAATGCAGAATCTGAAAAACACTTCAAAGACCAGTCTTAAGCTTTACGATGGCAATGTTATGTTAGTGCCATTAAGCAGTAACCAGTTACAGCAGTAAGGAAATTAGGGAACAATGGCTCATTAACTTCTGGCTATAGCTATACTTTTATAAAAATCAAACTTTGATTACTATTTATACCTTATGGCTCTACATTGTTTTATTTTTTTCTTTTCAAAACATTTTGTCAATATTCAACTACATTGTTTTCATATAGACAGTTTCAACACTGGACCATGTAGAGATGCCAGTTCACCTATGTACAGCTTTGGGATGTGGGAGGAAACCGGAGTCCCTGGAACATGCAAACTTCACATAGACAGGGGCCCTCGCCAGGAATCAATTTCTTTTCTCATCAACCTTATAATGAAATGTTGAAGAAAATGACATTATTTGAATTCCTGGGCTCAAGTGATTCTCTTGTCTCAGCCTCCAGAGTAGCTGGGACTACAGGTGTGCGCCACCACGCATGTCTAATTTTTCTTATTTTTTTGTAGAGACTGGGTCTTTCTGTGTTCCCCAGGCTGGTTTCAAACTCCTTGCCTCAAGATCCTTCTGCCTTGGCCTCCCAAAGTCCTAGAGTTACAGGAATGGGCAAACTCATTCCTTTTAAAGATTGCATAACATTCCATGATGTCATCTTCCAAAATTTATTCATCTTGCAACAAACATCCTTGTGTATATTCCAGGGATTATTGAGTCAAAAGATGTGTGTCTTTTTAAATTTCAATAGTTTATGCCTTTGTAAACTAGGGTTAAATTTCCTATCTCTGCCAGCCAACGTCCTAGTCCCCCACCCCTGTTCATCCATCAGAGTATGTTATCATTCTTCCCTATTTTTGCAGAGGTGATATGTTAATGTTACATTATTTTGTCCCCATTTTCACTAAGTGTGTGGTATAACAGTGGGCTTCAGTTTCCTCACCTGTAAAGTGGAGATAATAATAGCAACTATCTGATAGTGCTCTGGTAAGGACTAAATAAATCGATACGTGTCAAGTGCTGCAAAGAAACTGTATCACTTTTGTTTTGTTTTTTGGGGGTTATTTATTTATTTGGAGACAGAATCTCACTCTGTCACCGGGGCTAGAGTGCAATGGCATTATCACAGCTCAATGCAGCCTCCAACTCTTGGGCTCAAGCGATCCTCCTGCCTCAGCCTCCCAAGTAGCTGGGTCTCTGGGTCTACAGGTGCATCACCACACCTGGACAATTTTTCTATTTTTTGTAGAAACAGGGTCTCCATATGTTGCTCAGGCTGGTCTCGAACTCCTGGCCTCAAGCGATCCTCTCGACTTGGCCTCTCAAAGTGCTACGATTACAGACGTGAGCCACCAAGCCCAGCCTGAGACTGTTTTAGTATCTAAATGTCAGGCTCGGGAGGCTGAGGCAGAAGGATTGCTTAAGCCTGGGAGTTTGAGGTTGCTGTGACCTAGGCTGACACCATGGCAACGGAGTGAGCCGCTGTCTCCAAAAAATAAAGTATCTAAATGTCCTCTGGCATGAACTGGCTAGCTGTATGCTTCTCAAACTTGCCTAATGGAATTTTTATCTTTCTACACTTCATTTGTAGGCTTATTATAGGCATTAGCTGTTTATCTGGCATATGTGTTTAAGACATTTTTTTTCTTTTTTCATGTCAGATGGGTCATGTGCTGACGTAAGACATTTTATTTTCAATCTAACTTTTACCTGTTGACTTTTTTCATTGTATTTTTTGCCTTACCATATGCTGACATCTTTTTTAATCAAATATACATATCTCTAGATTTATACCTTCTTGGTTTCCCATATTGGTATAAAAGCATTTCCCTCTAAAAGTATGGTCTGACATTGAGATTTTACTAAATTTACCGTGTTCTTAAACCTGGCGAGACAATGAGACAATGCCCATAGGCTCCGTCTGGGAAACCGACAATCTCCTTCAGGTGTGCTCACTGGGGACTTACGGTTGTAGACGGATGCCTTCAGCCCATACAGGCCTCCCCACAGCACTGCAATTCGTCCATAGTTCGGCATCCTTCCTCCCGAAACCTCAGCAAAGATGGCGGCGCCCACACTGGGCCCATCTTTGGGCGCAGCCATCTTGGACGATGTGTTCTTCTCCCTCTCGTCGCAGAGGCTCTTTGTTAGCCACGCCCACCCCAGGCAGGCGTGACTCCCCTCCTCCAAATGCACTGAGCCTGAATCCCATCCTCCATCGCCAACCTGGCCAAGCCTGAATGGAGCCCGTCTCTAAGATGCCGGTACTCCTTCAAGCATTCGGCCTCTGAGTGTGATCTGCATGCCTCAGCGTGACCTGCCAAACATTCCAAGGGGAGGTCCCAGGCCTGCGTCGCTAGTGCCCTTCCTGTAACTAAGGGGCTGTTTTGTTGCTAGGAGTTTCGCCATTACTAAATTCCAGCCTGGGGACTTAAGCTGCTTGATTGTAGACAAGACCCTAAATCCCAGGCCTAAGTGTAATGTCAGTCCCCAAAATGATCGCCAAGCCCAAGCTGCGCCTCTCAACCGACTAGGTACCCACACACCAAGGGGACTCCCCCACGTGACTCCACTCTCAGACCTACCCAGTGTGGCGCTCTCAACCCTGTCCAAGCCTCCGTGTGGTCTCGTGGCTTCATTCTGAGGTGGAGAGCAGGTGGTGAGACGCAGAAGCGTTTATTCTAAACCCCTGGCCCTGGCCCCTCACTGAATGCTGCATGGCTTTGTCTCAAGGCTTTCTAAGGCTCCAAGGCTATGTCCCCTGTTCTCGCACGGTGGGCAGTGTTGGTGTCTGAGTCATGAGCAGTGGTCTTCTCCAGCCTGCCCAGGGGGATCAGATTGTGCACACTTAGCGAAGAGACATGGTACCTGCAGGGAAGGCAGCTGGGGACCCTTCGAGGAGGGGAAAACAATGCAAGGGACACTAGGAGTCAGGACACAAATATCCTTAGACTCTCTCCCTCAGGCTGTCTCTTCACCCTCGGACACCGTCCTTCTCTCCTCCTGCTCTCCTCCTAGGCATCCCTCTCTGCTCCTGGGGGACCAGCAGGTCCATAATGTCATTTGCCCTACAGGCCCATGCAGGAGCGGACCTGCTCTGGCTGTGGTTCATACTCGGGGTCTCAGGGAATGCCAGTGTTAGCTCTGGTACAGGAATTTCTGGCTCTCATGGCTCCCCCAGGAAAGAATGGGTGGGCCTCTGTCTGAATGGCCAACACTATCCAGGACCCTCACAAACATCTTGAGGCAGGAACTGGAATCTTTGGAGGTGGTGATCATGATCTTGGAATCCTTAACACCTGCCCACTGATATTTGTCATCCATAAGACTGTTGACACCCACTGGGGGCACGATGGGCAAGGACTTGGGATTGTCTTCAGCAGCAAGAAGTTAACTCTGGGGTAGTGACCCATTAGGAACCCCTCGAGATTCTGCTACTGCCCAGTGAAGACAAACTCCATTCCCTCCACAAATACTTATAGTATTTGTAATATCTGTTTTCCCATTTGTTGGATGAGTAAATGAATAAATGAATATAATACTTTGGTACCAATTGTGTGCTAGGCACTGGGGATACAGTAGTGAAAAATAACAGACAAAAATGTCTGCCCACAAAAGCTTATATGTCAGTGGGGAACACAGACAATAAGCAGATAAACAGGCAGACAGAAAGTAGTAGAGGGCGTGTATCTGCCAACAGAGCAATCAGTAGATCAATATAGATACACCAGTGAAAAGCTATCATTTTAAAACGCAGGATGATGGTTTTCTGTCTTGGGGAAAGAAGACCAAGGAAGAGCCTCTGTGCAAAGGTGATGTTGGAGCAGAGACAGGAGGGGACAGCAGGCCACGGAGGAAACTGGGGGAAGAGAGAGAGAAGAGCAAACATGAAGGCTTGACATGGGAAGTTACTGGGTTCAATGGGAGGCCGAGGGAAGTGAGCAGGGGACAGGGGGAGACTAGAAAGAGAGGCTGTCAGGGAGGTGACAGGGAATCAGACCTCAGGGCGAAGGGACAGACACGTGCACAACAACACACCTTCTCTGCAGACAGCATCACACTCCAAGGCCTGTGCAAGGCCTGGGCCTCCTTGCAAAACTTGCAGCTCAGAGGAGTTAGGGTTGGTGATTCTCTCTAGCAGCGTTCTAGGTAAGCCTGGCTTGAGATGTGTAAATTTTGGTTAAATGTTCGATTTCAAGTTAGAAAAGGGGCTATATATAAAACATTGAGTCTTAAAATGAAAAGTTTTTTTTTTTTTTTGAGACAGAGTCTCACTTTGTTGCCCCCGCTAGAGTGCTGTGGCATCATCCTAGCTCACAGTAACCTCAAACTCCTGGGCTCAAGCGATCCTCCTGCCTCAGCCTCCCGAGTAGCTGGGACTACAGGCATGCGCCACC
Organism: Propithecus deckenii coronatus; assembly: GCA_963574665.1. Taxonomy (NCBI): domain Eukaryota; kingdom Metazoa; phylum Chordata; class Mammalia; order Primates; family Indriidae; genus Propithecus; species Propithecus deckenii. Next base: position 36,738 of record CAUYQY010009994.1, on the reverse strand, counting down.
ATGCCTGGCTAATTTTTTCTATATATTTTTAGTTGTCCGATTAATTTCTTTCTATTTTTAGTAGAGACAGGGTCTCGCTCTTGCCCAGGCTGGTCTCGAACTCCTGAGCTCAAACAATCCGCCCGCCTTGGCCTCCCAGAGTGCTAGGATTACAGGTGTGAGCCACCGCGCCTGGCCTAGAGTAAATAATTTCGTGATTTTTAAATTTGTTTAGTTTTCTATGTATCTATCATAAATTCATCTCCACATTCTTTGCAAATGTGTAAGTAGTCTCTCAATATCTTCAAATACAACCAGGTATTCATAAGGTTTGTTCCCTCCCTCCCTCCCTTCCTTCCTTCCTTCCAACTTTTCCTCTGGAGCCTTTTGGCTCCAGCCCCAATTTGGCCCAATGATTGTCTAGGGTTGTTATTCTGGAAGCCCCTTTACCGTTAGTTTGAAATTTCCTCTCCTCTCTCATGTTGGATTCTCTGCCTCCTGGGTCCCATGCAGTCTTTTTCCTGGTTTACTGCCTCATTCTGGGGGAAAATAGCTCCCTGCAAAAGAGAGCACGGCTGATTGAGCCTTCACAAGCTTACCGTTGTCTTCGCTCCTCTGTCACCCTCGAATCAATGTTATATTTGGCTGGGTATAAAATTTTAGGATGAAAATAATTTTCCCACAAGATTTGGGAAGTGTCGGCTTCCCCTTGTCTTCCAGCCTCCAGTGGTGTTAAGTTCAGTGCCATTCTGATTCTTTGCGCGATCTGATTTTTTTCCTCCCGGGAAGCTTTTAACATCTTACTTTCTGTTCTTATTTTTTCATTTTCTATTTTCATTTTTATTTGCCTTCTTATTTAATCCTGAGATTATTTACTCAACTTTTATCTCTCAGCCATTCTATTTTGAAAGTTTCTGTGGTAATATTTTTAATTTTAAGAGCTTTTCCTTGTTATCTGAATGTTCCTTTTTATAGTCTCCTGCCTTTGTTTTATTGACACGATATCTTCTCTTATTTCTCTAAGGATATTAATTTTTGAAAAGTTTTCTTCCATATCCTTTAATGTCTCTGTCTCTTCCAAGTTCTTCTGTCTATTTGGTTTTAATATTGCCCTCTGTCTTTCCTAGTGTAAGTTTTGCTCAAATATCTGATGTTCGTATCTAAGAGTGAGGCATGAACTTGCTACTTTGAGGCTCAAGGTGCCGCTGTGTGGGGCAGGGGAAGGATATCGACCAATGAGCTTCCCAAACATCTAGGTGATAAACCCCATCCAAAACGTTCATCTGGTCAACCTGCGCCCACCTTCACCAGACTTCTTCTCTTGCGACGATCGGTTTCCCAAAGAGGAACCCTCCCATCCTCTAGTACATTAACTCAGCTACTAGCATTCTGAATCAAGGAGGGCAAGGGTGCCCGGTGGCAGGTATCTCTGCGTCCCAAATGTAGACTTCCTCTTCACGCTTGGTTTTCAGTGTGGAACTCAGCTGGTGCCTCCGTTCCAACGACTTTCTGAAGTTTCTTTCTCGCCAGCCTCCTCCATGCGGGTGGTCGGCTTTCAGCTTTCTCCTGTCCGTTAAGTCATTAACCACCGATCCGTGAAGTTTCCACCCTTTAGAATGTTGTTGCCATCATTTTTCTGTTGTTGTCTCCTCTCCCAGCCTCTTTGTCCTGTGGATTTACGACTTTCTTACTCCTCTGCTGTGATGCTCGGTGGCATTGAAAGAAAGCAGAGATTAAGCTTTGCTTGAGCTGCCACGTTCAGTCCTGCTTTTGACTGCCTGGGCCCAGATCTCTCCCCTGACCGCAAGACTCTGCCTCCAGTGCCTGCTGGATACCTTCTCCCGAATGCCCCCAGGGCCTGCAAACTCGACGTGTCCGCAGTGGAAATCACTAGACCTTTTCCTTTTCCATCCATCGCCCAAGCCAGGAACCGGAACATTGTTTTTGACTCTTTCCCCTCCAAATTCAGTGACGTGCCAAGTTCAATTTCTTTAGTCTCCTAAATAATCCTTTGCATCTCTCCTGCCCTCTATCTCCACAGCTTCCCGTCACTTCTTTCCTGGAGTACGGCAATGATCGCTTAGCTGGCCTCCCAGACTCCAGTCTGGGCTGCTTAAAATCCTTTCCTCAACACCCATCAACACAGTGGAATACTCCACAGCAACGAGAATGAACAATATACAATTGCTCGCAACAGCATGGATGTTGAGCAGAAGGAGCTGGGTTCAAAAGAATACATTCTTTATGATCCGATGAAACTGGAAAACATGGGAAACCGATCTCTATCGTTAGAAGTCAGGACAGTGGTTGCCCTTGCAGAGAAGGTGTAACTGGAGGGAGCTGGTGGAGGGCTCTGGCAGCTGACAATGTCCTGTTTCTTGATCCGAGTGCTAGTTTTGCACATGTGTTCAGCTGACGGAAGTTCATCAAGCTGTATACTTGCGATATATGCACTTTTGATACGTTTTATACTTCATTAGAAAGGAAAGAAAAATATTTCCCATACCGAACTCTGAATTATCTTTCTAAAGTGAACATCTAATTACAACAGGCCCCTGCTTAAAATCTTTCATGGCTCTCGAACTTGCTACACAGGGCATTTTAGATTCATGGTCCATCATGATGCATTTCTTTCTGCCTTTTCCACTCCTCCTCCGATCTGTGACCTAAATCTCATGCTCTAGTCCTGCCTGTCTAGTCACATACATTGTCCCCAAACTCTCCATCATATCTCTCGTGCCCCTCCACCTTTGCACATAGTGTTCCCTCCACCTGACCTACCTTTACCATCTCTTGATTGCTTTGCGAACTTCTATTCATCCTTCAAAACCCAGCTTAGACATGACCTCTTCTGAAAAGCCATCCCTGAACCCCCAGAGGCACCTGCCTTCAGTGACTGGTCTTATTAGCACCCATCACGCTGTATTGAGGTGACCTCCTTTACCAGCCTGGACACCCCCTGAGGACCAGCCACTGCATCTTGTCTTCTGTGGCTCCCATGCCCCAGGTGAGGTTGAGACAGAGCAAGAATTTAGGAAAAGTTTGTTGAGTGAAGGGAGGAAGGAACGAACAGGGACCATGTTATAGTTACTGCGTGGCCCATTCGGGTTTAGAAATGTGCATCCAACTCTTGAAGCTATGATCTCCTCTGACCCACCTGGGTCGAGCTGTGTTTTAAGTCATCCTGGCTACCTACCCCTGTTCCCCAGTGAGCCGGGATTTCTGGCAGCCACCAGCCAGCAATTTCTGTGAAACAGTCTCCAAAGCTTGTAGGTTTCATTTGTTTAATATTTCAGGGATGTGTAACAACGTGGCAGGCTCCGCGGCCACAGCCTGAGTCTTGCGTGAGTCATTTCTCACTTCAGTTCCTATAATAGTCTCTCGTTGGTCTCCTCAACCTCTCTGTTCCCTGCCTGAAATCGATTTACAATTCTGCTGCTCACTTAATTTGTTTAGTGTATTTTATCGATTTATGTCATAGAACTGAAACGTGCATAGATCAGAACACGCTGAGCAGAGGAGGGAGAGGGGAATCAACCTGCGCAGCTGCCCAGACTCTGATACCGGAGCCAAAAACAGGTCGGCCTCCTGGCTGCAGCAGGAACACGCCGTGTGGCCCGTGCGTCCTGTACCTGCCTTCATCCTGGACGGTCTTTTCAGCCCTGGCTGTCTGGGCAAGGCTCCATCAACCTTCACGAGCCAACCCGAAGGCCCTGCCTCCACGAAGCCCTCCCCGCCCCCAGACTGGGTCAGTTACTCCCACGCTGTGCTCCCAGGTGACCAGGTGCACACCTGTGGCCCCGGGCCCAGGAAAGTGGGAGCTCTGATTGCATCGATCCCGGTGAGACAGACGTGTCAAGACAGGCGGGAGACTGGCCCAAGTGGTCCGCACATCCACGACTTCCTCTCACCTGCCATTCCCAGATAATGCGGGAATAATTATTAGTAATACTCACAGCCATCTGGCCCACGACGGGAACTGCCAGCCATCTGAATGGCCCTGGTCCACTGTGGAGCTCTGGAATCTTCCTGTCATTTCCTGGACATTCTGAATAAACTCACAACAGGGGCCAGCTAACCTGGTGCTAATTATTAATAATTGTCAGAGGCAAGGCAGACGGCAGCCTGGCTTTCAGGAATGGGCTGCGGGGGGCCATCGTCCGCCTTGCCAGTACTCAGCGTCCCTCGGTGCCAGGCTGTATGTCAGGGGCTGGAGCAGTGAGGAGAAGCCCCCGGCCCCTGCTATTGAGATGTTCACCTCCCAGCGGGGTCACACACAAGGGGACAGAGAGTCACAGTATGCGAAGGGGGTCGGAGGGCTGTGGAAGAAGTGAGGGCAGTCTGGGAAGGCTGCATGGAGGAGCACCATGGGGTAAGGTTCTGGAAGGAGGAGTGGAATCCTCCTTATATGTAAGGGGCAGCAGGGAAGTCACTCCAGTAGAATGAACAGCTCGTGCAAAGGGACAAGACCAAGTGTCTCAGTGCTGGGCATGTAGCAGGTGTCAGTGGATATTGCTGAATGACTGAAGGGTGGGAGAGCCCAGAGAGGTTAAGTGTCTTGCTCAAGGTCACACAGCAGGATTAGGTCAGAGTCTGGCTCACCCACCAGGCTCTTGAGGTCTTTTAAGCGGCGCCCGCCTGCCCTGCCACCCAGCTGTCCTTCCCCACCATCCCTCCAGCCTCGTTTGCTGGAGTATCACACCTGACCCTCCCAGCTCCTTAATTCTGAAGTGGTTCTGCCACTTTCTTTTCTGAAATTCTGGATTCCTCTAATTATGTGCTCTGAGGGTGATTAAATCCCTAAGCCTGGTGGAGGATTGCTCCCGGAGATCACAACATCTAATAATTGCTTTAGTTGCTCTAATTCCAATTATTCAAGATTATCTTTCCAGGTAATTAGGTATCTGGGCAGTCTCGCCTGCTCACTCTCTCACAGAACGTCACATTAACCCCGAACAGTGACGAGCTTTCGTGTTTCATAATTGGAAACAGTTTCTCCATGGTGAGAAGACTCCGTTAAGCGTAAACAGCAGTAATTTAAATTTCTAAATAGCTCTGTGGTCTTATCATACTTTGGTGTGAGAAATGACTGTGCAACTCTGAGGCTTGTGATTTGTACTGGTCTATGTGAGTGGGCACAGGGTTGTTCAGTGAACATCCTGTACAACTGTACGAGGGGTTCAGGGATACACAGAGGACAACATTCGTCGTACAAGTCTAGACTTGCATCTCATTGCTAAACCACACTCCCTGTGATGAGCTGTGAATTTGTAACCCTATTTTGTCATGTTTCCTTTTTTTATAAGCAATACAATTTCATTGGTATAATTTACAAGCAGTGAAATGCACAGGTTTTAAATGTACTGTTCAATGAGTTTAAAGAAATGCATGCATCCGTATACCCCTTACCCTTGTTAAGGTAGAGAACCAAGGGCCAGCTGTGCAGACAGGTGACCTGTGCAGTCACATAGGGCCCCATACACAGAAGGGCCCCACCCTTGGTTCCTTGCTTTGCTGTCACTGTCTTGAAATTCTTAACAATTTTTCAAAAAGGGGCTGTGCATTTTCATTTTGTGCTGCCTTGGGCTGTGTAAAAAGTCTGAATGTTTTAGCCTCATCCTGAGCATCTATTAACTCATGGTTTTGGTGTGCCAGTTAATGTTTTCCAAAATGCTTTAAAAGTAATAATAATCATAATCATAATAATACTGCCCAAGCCTTATTTCTGTTTTAGCAACATGCCAGGCTCATTTGATTCCCCAACAACTTGAAGAGGTTTGTGCTGTTGTTACTCCACATTAAGATGGGGAAACCGAGGCCCAGATGGGTTATGTCATCTTGCCCAAGATCACGTGGGTTGTAAGTGGCAGAGGTGGGTTTGAACCTGAGTCGGGGCCTGCAGGGCCCCGGGCTTCCTCATTCCACTTACTGCCCCAGGTGAGCTACGAACGTGGAAGAGACTCCAGCCAAGCCTCGACTGGGGAAGGAGTAAAATCCGGTGAAAGGAAAGGATGAGATCAGTGTCAGCCAGGTGGGCTGGGGACGAAGAAAGGGCTGTCATACCGTAAGGATGACACTCGTGATCCTCCAAGGCCCTCAGGCCTCATGCACCTCCCTCTGCTTTCTTCTTGTCACCCTTCCAGTTCCAGGAAAGGAGTCTGAGCTTCACGTATAGGTTGTCAGGGTGTGAAGGGCTTGGAGAGCTGGTCTCACTGGGTCCATTTTACAGATGAAGAAACTGAGCCCCAAGATAACACTCTTTGTGGGTGCTGCGGACTGAGGATAGTAACTATGCCTCCTGCATGCCAGTCCCTAAGAAATGGGGTCCCCACATGGGGGCAGCCTCCCTTAGCCTGGCCCTGACACACAGAGTGAACACTCACTGAGCGCCTACTGCATACCAGGCCCTTTCGGGCATGTTCTCCCATTTGACCCTCCCGACAGCCCACAGAGCAGGTTTTCCTCTTCTCTTGTCTCATGTAGCACAGCTGTGGCTCAGAGAGGTTAAGAAACTTGCTGCAGGTTAAGGTGCTAGCAGAGCTTATGTTTAAATGAGGACCTTCCGGACACAGGCTCTGGGTTTAAATTCCAGCTGTCTTTCCAGCCGTGGGACCTCGTCGTCTCTATGACTCCATTTCTTCACCTGTGAAATGGGGATCCACAGCATGGACTTCGTGGGATTCTTCCGAGAAGCAAATGCGATAATCCGCAAACGGAGTTAGCACAAGATTTGGCTCAATAAATGCCAGCTCGGATATTCTGTTGTATCTCCCCCCTCTCTTCAGTTCGGCCCAGCCAGCTGGAAAGCTAACTTGGAAAGCAACTCAATTTGCCTTTATTTCTACTCAACTAACATTCAACTAACCTTTATTGAATAATGCACAGAATTCCACTCACTGCCAGGTACTTTCACACCCCTTGCTTCGTCTAATTCTGTTGACAGCTCTTTGGGGTAGGTGCTATTATCTCTGGTTTCCAGCGGAGTTGCTAGGCAGCTGGCTCAGAGAAGTTGAGCTACTTGCCTGAGGTCACACAGCAAAGTAATGTGTCCCGTTGGTCCTGGGCTATTTCTGCCACACCTCATGGGTCTTTCCACCCTGCCTGGTGCCTTCTGGTCCCTCCTCTGCTTCTCAGGCCTGGGAAGTTCTTTCGTCTGCTTTGTTGTATGTTCTGACCTGGCTGGGGGGTCCCCTGGCTCACAGCTGTCGGGGCCTGCGTGGAGCAGGAGGGAGGTGGCAGCGGAGGGGACCCGAGTCGCCCTCTGTTCCTCACGCATCCCATCTGCTGGCTCCCGCAGCCTCGTCATTTGCAGCCATCTGCTGGGCTCCCTGGAGGTGCCGCAAAGTCTGGACTGTCACGCAGAACCTCCAAACACGCCACCTTCAGCCTGTGTGAGGAGCGGAGGCGCTGAGACCCCCGCCCAAACCTCGAAGCCACTAGGAAGCAGAAACGCGGGAGAGAGGTCCTTTCACAGGGAATGCTCCTGGAGCAGTGGAACCCCCTCCCTGGTTGCCCAGGAATCGGCTTCACAAGCCTGGCTCGGGCTCCAGAGCCCGCCTGACTCCCACAGGGCTTGGCTTTGCCCAGGCTTTTGTTGAAATTTCATTTCGAATTGAAAAAGTCCTGCATCTCTTGGCGGGAATGCCCTGGCCCCGCTGGCTGGTCGGCATCATCACTGGCCTCTTGGGCTTCTGATTTTCAGCGCGTGTTTTGCCAAAGGACTCGATGTGGAGGGTTGGGGGCTTCCGGAGCAGGAGAAAGGACAAGTGATTTCTCCAAAGCCGGTTTCCGTCCGGCTGATCTCGTCACACGGACCCTTTCCAGGCCTGGTGACAAGAGCAGAGGCCGTTGATTTTATTCGTTAGTTTTAAATTAGAGAAAAATTTTTTAGCAACGGCCTCATTGAGATGTAATTCACTCCCCATACAATTCGCCCACCATTCAGCGGTTTTTAGTATATTCACGGGTTGTGCACCATCACCGCTGCTGACTTCAGGACATTCTCATCACCCCATTCCCTTTAGCCAGCCCTTGTCACTCCTCCCGTCTCCGACAGACAGAGCAGCCGCTCGTCTGCTCCCTGCCTCTATAGATTCCCTGATCCTGGGCACATGTGAATGGGATCATGTAGCGTGTGGCCTTTTGTGACTGGCTTCTGTCACTGGGCATGATGTTTGCAAGGTTCACCCATGCTGTAGCGTGTGTCAGTGCTTCATTTCTTTTGATGGCCAAATAAAATACTATATTGCATGGGTCAACCACTTTTTGTTGATCTGCTCATTATTTATTTATTTTTAAAACTTTTTCAAAATCGGGAAATACAGTGAAAGCTCAGAAAAAAGTATACAACGTATAAATATATAGCTTAACAAATTATGGTAAAGCAAAAACTTTATTACCACTGAGGTCAGGAAATAGGGTCATTGACAGCCTCCTAGGAGCCCCCCTCCCAGCCACTCCCAAATCCCTTCCCCGGGAGAAGGTTCATCACTGCCTTGTTCAGCTTTATAGCAAGGGTGGGCGAGCTATGGCCCATTGCCTCGTTTTTGTAAATAAAGTTTTATTAGAACACAGCCATGCTCATTCCTTTTTGTGTCGTCTGTGGCTGCATTTGTGCTATGACAGCAGGGCTGAGCAATCCTGACGGAGACCATCTGGCCTGTACCAACATACAATATTTATTCTCTGGCCTTTTACCGAAAAAGTCTGCCGACCTTGCTTTACAGTTTTACCGAGTATCCAAACCTAAATGCTCTAGATTTGCTTGTTTTTGAACTTTTTACATAGATGTGATCAGTGTGGTTTATTGCGTCTGGCTTCTTTTGCCTGCTATTATGTTGATCGTGTCACTGTAGTTTGTTTCGTTTCGTTGCTGTGTAATATCCCGTCGTATGACGACACCACCTTCTATCTGTTCATTCTACTCGTAATGGATATTTGGGTCATTTTCAGTTTTTATTATGAATGATACTGCTGGTTCTTCAAGTGTGATTCTCAGACCGGCAGCATCGGCGATACCTGGGAGCTTGTGAGAAGTGCAAATTCTCAGGCCCCACGACAGACCTCCCCAACTAGAAGCTGTGAGTCTGGGGCCTGCAGTCCGTGTTTAATAAGCCTTCTGGGTGATTCTGATGCACGCTCCAGCTTGAGAACCACTGCTCTGTATTTACCCAGAAGTGGAATTGCTGGGTTGCCTTTGCATATCTTCAACTTTACTATGTAAAGCCATCCCGCTTTCCAAAGTGTGTGTACCAATTTGCATTCCCACTAGTGTGGCGTGAAAATTCCCATCTCCCTGTCCTTGACAATACTTGGCATTATTAGATTTATAAATTTTGCCAATCTGGTGAGTGAGAAATGGCATCTCGTTGTGTTTCCAATTTGCATGTCTCTGATTACTAATGAGGTTGAGCATCTTTTCATGTTTATGGCTATTTGGATTTTCTCTTGCATGAAGTGCCTGTTTGCAGTTTTTGCCTGTGTCCATCTTTTCCTTACTGATTTATAGGAGTTTTTTTTTTTTTACATGCTATAATCTTTTCTTGCTTATATATATTGCAAATACCTTTTCCCATTCCGTGGCTTGCCTTTGCTGAGATGTCTTTTGATGAACAGAACTTCTTAATTGTTTTTATTATGGTAAAATATATATAATGTAAAATTTATCATTTTAACTGTTTTTAAGTGTACAATTCAGTGGCATTAAATATATTCACATGCTATGCAACCGTCACTGCCATCGATCTTCAGAACTTTTTCATCCTCCCAAACTGGAACTCTGTACCCGTTAAACACTGACTCCCCATTCGCCCCTCCCCCAGTCCCTGCAGCCACCCTTCTACTTTCTATTTCTGTGAACTCGATGACTTTAGGTGCCTCATAGAAGTAACATCATCAATATCTGACCTTTCGTGTCTGGTTTGTGATGTCTTCAGGGTTCATCCACGTGTCAGAATTTCATTCCTTCACAAGGCCGAATAATATTCCGTTGTGTGTATGTTCCGCATGTCATTTGTCCATTTATCTGGCAAGGGACGTCGGGTTTATGCCCATCTTTGGGCTGTAGTGAATAATGCTGCTGTGATTATGAGCGTATAAATATCTGTTTAAGTCCCTGCTTTCAATTCCTTTGGGTGTGCACCCCGAGGTGGAGTCGCCGGATCACATAGTAATTTTACACGTAACTGTTTGAAGTACTGCCGCACTGGTTTCCATAGCAGCGGCGCTGCTGCTCGTTCCCACCAGCAATGCACGAAGCTTCCAGTTTCTTCACATCCTGGCCAGCACTTGGTATTTTCTTTTTCGATAGTAGCTGTCCTAATGGGTGTGAGGTAGTAATTCATTGTGGTTCTGATTTCTGTTTTCCTAATGATGAGTGATGTTGAGCATCTTGTCGTGTACTCATTGGTCATTGTACATCCTCTTTGGAGAATGTCTATTCAAGTTCTCTGTCCGTTTTTGAGTCAGAGTGTTTGTTTTTTTGTCTTTGAGTTAGGAAGAGTTCTTTACATAGTCTGGATATTAACTGTTTATCAAATATCTGACTTGCAAATATTTTCTCTCATTCCGCAGGTTGCCTTTTCTCTCTCTTGATAGTATTCTTTGATGCGCCAGTTTTAATTTTGGTGTAATTCTACTTATCTATTTTTTTCTCTTGTTTTTTCTGTGCTTTTGATTTCATACTCAAGAAATCATAGGGTGTGAAATCAAATCCAATGATGTGAAACTTTTCCTCTACGTTTTCTTCTAAGAGTTTTATAGTTTTAGCTCTTACACTTAGGGCTCTGATTCATATTGAGTTAATTTTTATAGATGGTGTAAGGTAAGTATTCAAAGAGGTTCTTAAGTTTAGAGCTGCTAAATTTATCTACCCTTTTCTTTAAGACTTACGCTTTTTTGGTCCTATTTAAGAAATCGTCCCCTGCCCCGAGTTCATGAATGGCAGTATTTTTACCAGTGTTTTTATTTACGTCTTCATGTAGGTGCCTGGGGGGAAGTACTGAGGGGCACCGCCGCCTGGCTCCACCCTTAACCCCGTCACTGTTTCTTCCTGCTTCCCCGTGGGATTCCCCGGCTGTAGGCCCTGCCCAGACCTTACGTGGGATTGGCTTTGCTTTAAACACATTCCACGGTTGTCACTGGTTCTCCCTGTCTCCCTGGACTGGTGGGTTTCTGCCCCTGATTAACTTGGCACACAGTAAATGTCCAAGGGCTTCCTCCAGGGGATACAAATTGAACACCGACAGGACACAGACAGAAATCTTGGATGCGGGAAGTGGTTGGGTGGGTTCAGGGTCTAATCAGAGCCAGACGCATAGTAGGCGCTCAGTAAACATTGCAGCTCAACCTGGATTGTGCGTGCCCCACCTGAGGGGGCAGCGGCTACTTAGTTCTAGCCAGTTGTTGCCATGCAGACGTGGGGGCCCAGGTATGCCCGATGTGGCCAAGTGAACTGGAAATGTGGATTTTTTTTGTTTGTTTTGGTGTGAACCCATCCAGTTAAAAAATATACTAATGGAGCTGGGCATGGTGGTGTGTGCCTGTAGTCCTAGCTACTCAGGAGGCTGAGGTGGGAAGATTCCTTGAGTCCAGGAGTTCAAGGCTGCAGTGAGCTGTGATCGCGCCTGTGAATAGCTACTACGCTCCAGCCTGGGCGACGTAGTGAGACTTCATCTCTATTAAAAAAAATGTACCAATGACTCACCATCAAATTGGTATTAACTGATCTACACATAAGTGTACATATAAGAATAACATCTATTGGATGTCGGGCAGGGGGGAGGGGACAGGTATTTGCATACACAAAGAGTGCAATGCGCACCATCCAAGGGATGGGCACACGTGAAACTTGGACGTGGGGAGGAGTGGGGAGGCAAGGGCAACATACATAACCTAAACATCTGTACCCCCATAATATGCTGAAATAAAAAAAAAATGTACTAATGGTTCAGTGCATAGGGCTCTGGAACCAGACTGCCTGGGTTCAAATCCTACCACCTGTACTTTTCAGCTATGTGATTTGGAAAAAGTTATTTAAATCTTGTTAGATCTCAGTTTACTTATCTGTAATATGGGGATAGTATTTAATAATAGCATCTGTCTGGCAGAGTTGCAATGAGGCTTCATTGTGGCAATACAAATAAAAGACTATAATTGCCACCAAAGGAAGGGATTTATGTCTGCTTTGTTCATTACTGTATTTCTAATACTTAGAACAGTGCCTGGCACACAAACAAGGACATGAACACACCTAGAACTTACTCATTCATCTAATTCACCTACTCACTCACTCACCACCCACCCATCCACCCTTCCATCCATCCATCCATCCACCCACCCATCTATCCATCCATCCACTCATCTACCCATCTATCCTTCCACTAAATAAACACTTGTTGAGCTCCTGCCGTGTGTCAGGCACTGGGAATATATGGGTTGATCTCTGCAGGCCCTATTGGGTCCTTCTTAATTGGACCTCAAAGCCTCATTAGTTCTCCTGATTCTCCAGCTGCATGCACATCACTTTTGGCCTCATGAGAAAACACCCCCAGGCTGTGCCAGTCCTGTATGTCTGGAAACCCACTGCAAACATTCACTAGCTCCTGCACTGTGCCGGGTGCAGGATAACTCTTGAATCTCGCTACTCTCCTTCTTTCCCTGGGAGATGGGGTGGTCTTCTCTGCTTTGACATTTTCCCTTTACAGGAAGGCTGGTGTGTGTGTGTGCGTGTGTGACTGTTGGGGCGGATTCAGGGCCACTTCCGCGATCCGCTCCAGCATCTCCTGCTTTCTTTGCTTCCCCTGCATTAGTATCACCAGCTGCTGTAACAAACAAGCCCCCAGATCTCAGGGGGCTCTTCATGATGGAAGTTGACTTTGTGTTCATACCACGTCAAGGGTAGATGTCCCCGTGGCAGGCTCCCTGCCCCGTATTCGTTCAGAAATCAGGCTCCTTCCCTTTGGAGGCTTTGTCCCTGCTGGGCTTTGGCTGCTGCTCCATTCAGCAGGTGGCTGGGGAGAGAGTGAGTAGGGGGTGGTGTGGAAGTTCCCTGCGGGCCAGGCTTGGACGTGGCTCACTCGTTTGCACCCACATTCCGACAGCCGGAACTCGGTCACACAGCTGCACCCAGCTGTGAGGGAGATCGGGAAGTGTAGTTCCACCCTGTGCTCACGAGGAAAAGGAAGTGGGTTTTGGTGATTCATAGACGTCTCTGTCATACCCTCTGACTCTACTTCCTCCGTCCCGCAGGCCAGGGGAGGTTCCGAGCAGGGGTGGGCAACCTGCGGCCTTGGGGCCACATGTGGCCTTCTGGATCCTTGAGTGTGGCCTTTCCCTGAATCCAAATTTTACAGAACAAATCCTTTTAATAAAAGGGGTGCAGCAGAGAAAGATGAAACTTTTCTTGCCTCCTTTGGTGCTTAAAAAAGAACAATCTTGAACTCAGAAGGCCGCGGGTTCCCTACCCATGCAGGCTCTCGCAACTCAAAAGTTCTGTTTTGTGGCCTGCGAGCTCTCTGCTCACCACCGTGTCATCCTCCCATGCGGCAGTGGGCGGGGGCGGAGGGTAGAGACAAGTTCAGGGAAAGGCGTGGGGAGATCTCGGTTTGTGTCTGACGTTTATGTCATCATAATTTAAGCATTTCAGCTGCAGGGTCTGCCACCCTTTATTTGCGGATTCTGCTTTCTCTCTCTGAAACTGGAATGTCGTTACATGCTTCCAGGTGCTGGAACTCCTCACGAGTTCCCCGGAAGTCGCCGGCGCACACTGACAAAGCCTGCGCCCGTCCCTGCAGAGGGCCCGGGTGCCCCGGTCTGCGTTTGTTCGCGCTGGGAGGCTGGAACAAGTTCAGAAAGCGCAGAACCTTGACCTCCATTTGGACTTCGGTTCCGCCTTGCCAGTACTCCTTCTGCCCTTTCAGTTTAAATTAAATCACCTTCTTTCTTGCCAGAGAAGTCGGAAAGAAAGCGGAACCGGGGGAGTTCTGCTCACTTCCTGTCTTGCTTTTGATATCCTGCCTTTGGCTCCGAGCAGCCTGTTCAGCCCTGCCTCGTGATTCCCGTCCTGAACCTACCTGAAGAGCCCTTTCTTGTGCTCGCTAGCAGTTCCCACAGCTCGGCCCCCGGTGTGGGCACCTGCCCGTCCCGACAGGATCCTGGTGGCCTTTGCCACTCTCTAGTGTTCGCCCTGACATGCTGCCTGTGCAGCCTTTTGGAACCTCCTTCCCCATTAGGGCATCTGCGTCTGTCCCTCCCAAGGCTCCAGCCAGCCCGTCGAGGGATGCTTGTCCCTATGGGAACCTTTGGGAGCCTAGAATTTTGGACCCTTAGGAAGTCAATGGTCATCCTCTCTGACCCTCTGCCCTCTCATGGGACCAGCTTCCTTGCTGTCAGGGTCTCTGCAAACGGGTGATCTTTCACCTCTGGGTCATTCTCTGGGTAGGACAGATTGGAAGGGCGCTTCCTAAATCCTTGGCACTAGTGTCGGGTTGAGGTTGGTGGGGGTTTTTAGAGAAGAAGAAAGATGGGCTGCAAGGGCCAGAAGCCCACTCAAACTAGCCCAGCTACAAAGGAGTTTGTGAGCGGATGCAGGGGACTGTCACCAAACCCAGAGATATTGGAAGCTCAGCCTTAGAGCATGAGACGGGGACTCCCTCTGTCTGACTACCAGGGTCTCACCTCGACTCCTCTGCACATGGTGACCATGGCCCGTGGTGGTCTACCCCACCTTCCAGCTTGGCACCGCTCCCTGCCACCCCACAGTTAACAAAGGCTCTAGGTCTCATTAAAAAAAAAAAATGCGAGGAGAGAGATTCTGATTGGTCCAGTTGGAGCTGGGACCAGCTCAGGTCCAATGAGCTGAGGCGGGGGCGGGCGCATGTGGTGCAGGGATGCTGCCCGGGACTGTAGCCGGTTTTGTTAAGAGGCGGGTGTGGTTGGGGAGGTGATGATGGGCATGGCTACTCCGGGTTGGGGATGGAATGTGTGCCATTGTTTAGTTAGTGGAAAGAGGGCCATTTTTAGCCAAAGGAACCCAAGATCTGGGTTCATATCCCGGCTCTGACTTGCAAGCTGGGCAACCTTAGCCCTCTGAGCCTCAGTCGCCTTATTTCTGAAGTGGGCAGGGCTATCCCGGAGTAAGGATTCTGCGAGTATGAGCACCTCCTCTTCCCTCCCTTGCCTGCGTGTGGTTGGCCTGGGCATGTGAAACGCTTAGCATCCAGGCTGGTAGTGTCTTGCAGGGTGGGGTCAAATCCTGAGTCCTGGGTATAGGGGCGTTAGGTTCTGGCACAGTTGCCGTGTGGGTCCCAGAGTGGACCTGACCTTGCCTGGGGCAGAGGTCCATGGGGGGCCTCATCTGTTAGGCATCTCGCAGGTTGAGTGGCTCAGGTAGGAAGGGCACTCCAGGTGGGAGGAACAGCATGTGCAAATCCCAGGAGGGTGGAAGCTCGTGGCCTGTCCTGTCCACAGCAGCTACTCTGTCACTAGACACCAGGGAGCAGGGGGCGGTGAGGAGCCAAGTGGGAGGGCTCAGCAGGGCTGGGGTGCAGCGAGCCTCAGCTGTCACACCAAGGAACTTGTTCTATATCTTAGAAGCCACCGGGAGGACTAACAATGAGATCGGAGGTGGCATGATCCGATTTGACCTCTAAAAACTGATTCACAGCTGCCCATAGGCAGAGGGGTGGCAGTGGTGAAGCAGCGGCCACCAGAACTTTGGCAGAGCCCCCGGATGGCCTGAGAGGTGGGTGTTCTTCCTGTCTGTTTCTGGTGTGCAGCCGAGAGCCGGGTGCGAGGAGCTCATTTAAGATTTTGACTAGATATCCCACAAATGCAGGGTGGAAAGAGCCTCAAGTCAGGCCCTGGGTCACAGACACCACTTGGCATCAGAAATAGAACTCCAGCAGAGCCCCGCTGTAGACTCTGAAGCCCTCTCCTCCCCCATCGGCCTGTGACAAGTTCAGGAAGGCAGGTTAGTCGGAGGCTGCTCTCAGAAGCCTGGGGGCTGCCAGCCGGCCCTTCTCAGCAGCCATCCCAGGGCAGGTGGGTGCTGTTCGCACCTGGGAGTGGGGTCCTCTTGCCCCTGCCTTGTCAGTGCTTCCCATGATGGCTTTCTTCTCAGCTCCAGGTCTCACCTCAATGTCATCTCCTCGGAGAAACCTTGGACCATCCTGTCTAAAATAGACTCCCCCTCTCAAAGCACTCTGCTCTCATCCTCCTGCAGATCCCTGAAATGATCTTGTTTTATGCATTTGCTGTCTTTCTGTCTTGTTCTCTTTATAAGACCTTGAGCTCCACGAGGGCACTGCCTTGCCTGGATTTTTCAGTGCCGAATCCCAGCACCCAGTAAGTGCTCGGCAAATATCTGAGCTATGTCATGGAGCCTTCTCTGAGCCTGGCACTGTGCATAGACCATCTCATTGTCTCATAAATTCTCCCAACAACCTCATGAAATAGGTGCTACTTTTGTCCCCATTTTTCAGATGGGAAAACTGAGGCTCAGAGAAGCAAAGCACGTTACTCACACTTGCACAGCTATGATGTGGTGGAGTCAGGCCTCGAACCCAGGGCTGGTGCATGCCAGAACCAGAATTCTAGTGGTAACGTTCTGTTCTGGGTTTCTTCAACTTCCCATTCGGTATCCTCCTTTCCTTGGAAATGAAATTTATGGCTCACATTTTAAGCCTTCCCTCCCTTTTCTGCACTCCAATGACTCTCCTGCCCTGGAGGTTTATTTCAAATTAAATGAGCTGGAAGATAGCTTTGGGGGCAGTGGCCGTCACAAATTGACCCAGTGACCCGCCCCAGGGCAGGTTGCCCTGCCTTGTCCTCCCTCCTTGGTGCACTGCATCTCAGGCCTCTGCTGTCCCATTATTCCCCGTGGAGTCCTCATCAGCGTCCCTTTAGGGCCGAGGTTGACCAACTAAACTGGCTGTCATAGTGAGCGAGATTTAATCGAGTGCCCCTCCGAGCCCTTCATCCTCCCAGTGAGGGAGGCTGGGTTCGACACGGGCTTCCGCCCCCAGCAGGTCCGGGGTTGGATGCAGGGCCCAGCCCTTAGCAGCCTGTTTCCGAACCCCTCTCAGACTACGAGATAAAGGCGACAAAGAAAGATGCCTCTGGACACTGGGGTTTTGCATTTTGACAAGATCACGTCAAACTTTCTTCCAGAGGGAGGTTCTGGGGTTCTAAGAGTCAAAGAAGGCTTCAGATTTTTAATCTTAGTCATTGGCTCAATAAGCATTTGTTAAGCACCAACTCTGTGTCTCCCCAGCACGATTTCCAGGGCCCTGCCTCATGGACTCGTTTCTGGTGAGGCAGAGAGTGAGCTCGAGTACTGCTCAGGTCGTGGCGTGGTCCCCCATGGTCCCTACAATGACGAATCAATTGCTCTGTCTTCATTGCCCTCCCTTCCCTGCTGGCAACCGTCCAGTTCCAATCTAAAGGATTTGTTTGTGTGTTCTTGCAAAGATGTTACTTTTTGCATGTATTTTAGATTCGTATGAATGACGTGTGTTAGTTAGCTATTTCTGCAATAAAGTTGCTAATAAATCACCCCAAAGCTCAGTAAGTGGCTTGAAAAACCAAGCATTATTTTTCTTTTTCATGGGTCTGCAGGTCGGGTGGGCTGACTGGGTCCAGGCTGAGGGTTGGGTTCACATCTTGCTCTAAACATCTCCTGTGGTTCTGAGGCCCACATCTACCCCCCAGGAGATGGTGGCAGCGGCGGAAATGCCAGAGGGTGAGCAGCAGTTTGCGATGCCTCGTAAGCCTTAACTGGGGCATGGCATCTGGTCCCCTCTGCACCTGTTCCACCGGACGAAGCATGTCACGTGATCAGGCCCAATGTCAGTAGGGTGGCGAAGCATGTTCTGCCCCAAGAGTGAGGCTGCGAATGTTTGCTGAACAGGAATCCAGTGGATCTCGGTGTGTGTCACACTCAGGTCTCACCCTATTTCTTCAGGTTTCAGCGCTCCACATTTCAGATCCATCCTCGTGGCTGTGTCTACACCTAACCCGACGCCTGCCGGGTGCTCCGAGCCGAGCATCTCCTGCGCGCGCCTGTCCGTTCTCCTAGGGACTCACACCGAGGTTGTTTGCAACTCCCTGTCCCCACACATGATGCTGCAGAGACCCTCCTCGGGGCTGTCCTCCTAAGGGCCTGTGTGAGAGCCCCCCGGGGGTGCACCCAGAAGCAGAGCTGCGGAGTCACAGGCTAGATTATACTTAATTTGCAAGATTGATGCCAGCCCCGCTTGAGGTTGCCACGTGCAGCCCGGCGCGGGGTGTCACCCAGCTTTCTAATGTTTGCCTACCTAATCAGCGGAGAGCACAAAGTGATGTCTCATTGCCTCAATTTGCATTTCTCTGATTAGCGACGCGTCTGAGTGTCTCCTCATGGGCTCCTCGGGTTTGGGTTTCCGCTTCTGGAAATTGCCTCTTCCCGTCCTTCGCATTGTGCGTTCCACGAGGAGGAGAAAGGCCGGCGGGGCTGGGCGGGGGGCAGCGGCTTGGAGGCACCATCTGGTGGCAGTGGGCCGAGGTCGGAGGGGGACAGCCGTGGGCACGGGCAGGAGCTCTCAGCCGGGAAGAGGTCCAGGCGCATCCTTCTTTGTCCCAGGCATTAATTATTTAACCTCCATTAGCAGCTCCGAGATGGGAAACTTGCTGTCCCCTTGATTAGCCCCATGAAGGCCCGAGTGAAGGAGCAGATGTCAAATGATCTGCTTGATTATGAATGACCTGGACAGACATCTGGCAAAGCCACCGCCAAGTTCCTCTTCCTTGGCTGGCTCTGCAGACCAAGGAGAGAGCGTTTCAGAGCCACTTCAGTCAGGGACCTGCCGTAGGCGCGGGGCCTCCTCCACATGGAATTCTCCGGGAGAATGATGTCACCTTGGGGATGCTATAGGACTTCCCTGACTGGTCGCTTGTGAGGATTGAGTCCATTCATTCAGTCTGTGCACACTTCTTGAGCACCTACTATGTGCCAGGCACTGCACTAGGCCCCGGGGATAGACCAGTGAATAAAAGAAGAACAGTCCTGCCTTCCTGGAGCTTGCTCCAGTGGGGGGAAGTCAGATGAGACATAAATGTGTGGCACGTGGAGCATGTTACATGGGACAAAGAAACAGGCAGGGAGGCTTGCAATTGCGAATGGGGGCCCAGGATGGGCTCGCCAGGAAGGTGTCGTCTGAGTAAAGGCCCACGGGAGGTGAGGGGGCAGCCACATGGGCCACGGAGACATCACAGGAACGGCGATGACAGCAGCACCTGACACCTCCCAGGCACTCTGTATGGTTATTACAGTTTAAAATTGAGGAAGCGGAGGCTCGGAGGCGTTATGTGACCTGCCCTAAGTCACTCAGCTGCTAGGAGCAGGCTGGGACTTAGGACTTAAGGTACAAAAGTTGAGGAGACCCTCACTCAGAGGCACGTAAGTCCCAGCCCTGGCCAAGAAGTGGACGTGGGGCTCCAACCCAAGTCTCTGACTCTAACACACACAGAGTGGGGCCCCCAGGAAGTGCCGCATGCACGGGACTTGCACAGGGTCTTTTCTGGGGTGTAATTTGGGGTGTAAGAGACACAAGGGAACAGGAAAGGAAGATGACGGTAAGGAAGAGGGTGCAGTGCAGGAGGGCAGAGCACAGGACTCTTCCCACCCCTTGCTTATTCTCTAGCTCCATGCTGGGCACTCTAGGGCGTGAGGAATGGAATCCAAGCCCCAGCCTCCGCTCCCCCGGCTCACCGTGCAGCAGACGTACAAGTAGCAACTGCATCAGTGAAGACTTTTAAAAACCACACATAACAGAAACACAACTCAGGCAGGCTGAAAGGAAAAAGGGAATTTATGGGCTCAAGTAACTTCAGGCAACCTTCAGGCATGGCTGGATCCAGGACTCAAACGACCTCACTAGAATGAATCTGTCTCCTTTCAGCTCTTGACTTTGCAGTTCCATACATAGCATTCTTGGAGGGAAGGGAGCTTTTCTTCCTCAGCAGCACTCGCAGAAGCCCCAGGGCTGATTCTCCCTGGGCCGACTTGTATTACAAGCCCTTTCTGAATCAATCACTGTTACTAGGGAGATTCAGAACTCTGATTGGCCAATCCTTGGTTGTGTGATCATCCCTGGGGGTAGGAGAGAGACCAAAAGTCTCAAACCACAGGGACTGAGTTGGGGGAGGGAGGGTTGCCTAAGTCAGCAGTTACCGGAAGAAGGGAGAATGGGCTGGGTGGGTCCACCCCACACACTGCGATTTCACCCTCTGTCACCTCCAAGGAGCCATTTATTTGTCCTCTAGCACAGTGGCTCTCAAGAGAACCAGTCCTCTCCTGGGTCCCCAGCCTTAATGAACTCTGTGTCTTACCATTCTGTGATTAGGAAAGAGTTTTCACTCTCCTCGTTGGTAAGGAGGAAAAGGGACAGAAATCCCCAACTGGACTCTACATAAGCCCCTTAGCTATTCTCTGGCTCATACTAAACAGCCCTGGCGGGTGTCTGGTCTCCTGGGACAGAGATCAGGACAGCTTCCGGGGGAATGCGGCTTTTGACATGCATCAGAGCCGCTGACGTTCAACTCCCTGCTCTGGACTAGCCGAGGACCAGGCCCGCATGGCGACCCTCTGACCTAGCCCCTTGCCACGCTGAATGTCACCACCAGCCATGTGTCAGCAGGAAGCTGGGGGTGGCTGTATGGAATCCAGTTAGAGCCTCTCCCTGGGGGCAGGTGGGCCAGACGGACCCCGCTTGGGCTTTATTTTGTTTTCTCTGCACTCACAAAAATTTTGTTTTCCCTTAGAACTGGGCTCGGGGGCTGTCTCAGGAGGGCCCAGGGACTGGAAGGACCAGGTCGCACACCTAAGAGAGCCTTGCTCTGGGGGGCATCTTTACAGATGCTGTTTTTTACAATGTCCTGAGGCGCTGGGCAGAGTTGGGGAGGGAGAAATCTCTGCAAGGCGAGTCCTGGAGTCAGGTGGATGGGGCTGGAGTCCACGCTCTGGGACTTGCTTCTCTCTGACCTCCTGAGCCTCAGTTTCCCCACCTGAAAAGTGGGGATAGTACTAATACCCACCTCGCAGGGGTGCTGGGGTAATTAAATGGGACATAATTAAATGCTGCTATCCCAGTGAGCACTTAATTGACATCAATTCTCTATATATGTGAGTCCCTCTCACTCCTAAGTACCCACCCCTGAAGCCACGTCCTCCAGCTGTTGATTCTCCGCTGGGATTCCTCATCAAAGCATCTTGCCGACCGTCTTGCTCTTGCCTACATCCCCCCTAGACTGTTCATGAGCTCTGCAAGGGCAGGGATCCATTCCTAGCCCGGGGCCTGGCACACAGCAGGTACTTAATAAATGTTTGTGGATAAACGAATGAATGAATATGAGAAGGAATAAATAAATGGATAACCCCTTCTTCGTTGTATAGAGCCAGGATGGGGTCCAGACTGGCTCGCGATCAGGTGGGCGTAGAACCGCACCCACCTGACACACCCAAGCCCGCCGTCTAATGTCCAGCGCCTTTCCCTAGAGAAGGTGGGACCACAGCAGTAGAAAAGGCTTTGTCATTCCTTTTCACTGTCTTGAATTTGTGAAGACTCTTGTTTAAAAATCCTGTTATAAGTCCCGCCTCAGCTGGGCATGGTGGCTCCTTCTGTAATCCTGGCACTCTGGGAGACTGAGGTGGGAGGGTTGCTTGAGGTCAGGAGTTTGAGACCAGCCTGAGCAAGGGCAAGACTCCATCTCTACTAAAAATAGAAAGATTAGCCAGGTGTCTTGGTGCGCGCCTGTAGTCCCAGCTACCCGGGAGGCTGAGGCAGAAGGATCGCTTGAGTCCAGTAGTTTGAGGTTGCTGTGAGCTAGGATGACACCACTCTACCTGGGGTGACAGAGCAAGACTCTGTCTCAAAAACAAATAAACAAACAAACAAACCCCAGAAGTCCTACCTCAACGTATGAAAACTTTCACAGAGCACGCCGCCCAAACTCTGACACGCACACCATTTCGTTCAGCTCATTTTTTCCCCTTCCCCTCTGATGTTGCATAAATGCATTTTTGCTCCAACCTCCTGGGCTGCTCTCTGCCTTCAAGCATGCGAGGTGCTGGCATCTTGCCTGGAAACCCAGGCCTCTATGCACGGCCCAGGCAGGGCCTGGTTCTTGGAAGATCCTCTGTCTTCTCTCCTTTGCTGGCTTCGTTAACGATGCCATCGTTCACCTTGTCACCCCCTGCCCCTTGGCTCCTGTCCCAGCACGAAGGCGCCCACTGGTTCCGTGGAGCCCACCTTCCTGCCTCGGGGGAGTTGCTCACCTCCCTGCCTTGAGCACTGCGAGGTTGGGATAAGCCTGTGGTTCCACCCTTGGATGGTCATGGCTTGTTCCTAACTGGTCCACCTGTCCCCTGCTGTGCATCCTATATCCCCTGCCAGGTTTTTCTCTCCCCAGAGCTCAGCTTTTCTGTGTCTCTTTTCTTCTCCGAAATCTTCAGTGGCTTCCCGTGGCCACAGCATTCTGGGTCCAGCCCCCTCCATCAACATTTAAACGCTTCCTCCAGTTTGGCCCCAATCTAGCCTCACCTTCTGCCACCTGACACCCCAACCCTCCAGCAACACTCACGCTTTCTGGAAAATGCCCCAGAATTCAGTCCTCTCTGACCCTCCCCGTGCTGGAACTCAGCCTGAAACCCCTCCTACTGTTGACATTTACCCCTCCTTTAAATCCAGATCAAATGCCACCTCCTGCAAGAATGTTAATTCCTGTACTAGAATTAATTGCTCCTCCAAGTTGGATGTAAGTGAAGTGTCCAAACTAGGAACAGTCACTGTTAGCCATCTCCCCAGTGTCTGTCCACCCTGCTCTCCTTCGGAGAGGGATTGGGTTTTATTCCCTTGCCCACTCTTGGGGAATGTGCTCTTAAATCGCCAACCTGGGACTGAATCCTGATTGGTCTAAATCAGTAGGGTCATCCCATCACCTTGACAGATGGGTGTAGAAGTAGGCGTGCTGATCCAGTCCTGTTGGGAGACTGTGGGAAGCTTTCTCACTCTCAAGAAGAGATACCAGTTAGCTGCTCCTGCCACTTCAGCCAGGATTGCTGCAGCCACATTACAGCCATAAGGGTCAAAATTAAAGACAACCCGCCATCCATCACCCTCAGATGGCAGAGCACAAATATGGAAAGGCCCTTTATCCATGATGAGATTGTTGAGCTGCTAAATTAATCAACCCCAGACACGCTTTCCTTGTAAGGTTTCTTTTATGTGAGATAAGGAAATCCTTTACTGTCTAAGGGAACTGAATCAGGGCTGCCTGTTCCTTGCAGCCTAAAGCACCCCAGCAGATACAGGGGAATAGCTAGGTTGATTCAGATCTGCCTACCTGTTGGGATATTGTACAGTCATGAAGAAAGAAGCTCTAAGGTTGTTGTAGTCACATGAAACAATGTTCATGGCATTATTTATGCAAAACAACTTAAGACACAAAACTGTAGGTGCATCATGATGTAAAAATATATGCAAAGAGAAAAAGATCAGAAGAAAATATTTTTTTAAATGATAGCTGTGTTAGTATGGTAAATTTGTTCATTTCTCCCCTCACTCCTTGCAACCTTTAGTAAGGTGTGTGTACACACACACACACACACACACACACACACATTTACATTATATTAAATATACATACTCTATCAAGTATAGTATATAGTATACTATAATGATATACATTTACTATATAGATCAATAAGTATATATAGTATACACTAAATATATAATACCATATATATTTGTGTACCCATACATTGTATATACTTATATATACATGCATATATATTTGTGTTTATATAATTCTACTCTTACTAATTTAAGCACTTATAAGTATAAATATTACATTTCTAAATATTAAGAACTTTAATTTTAAACCAAATTAATCCTTACAAACCCTATGAGGTCAGTACTATCGTTATTCCCATTTTACTTTGAGGAGGACAGAGAGGTTAGGTAACTTGCCCGAAGTCACAGAGCAAGTACGTGGTAGAGCCAAGATCTGGGCACAGGCTCTAGAGTTTGTTCTCTTAATTACTATGGAACACTCTCTCTGAGCATACCTGAAAAAATGGCTCCCCTCCCATGATACGATTTGTAATTGGTCTTTCTGGCACTTTCTGCAGCAAGCCATGAACCATGGATTTCTCGTGAGGTCTCCCCCTTGCCATTAGACTATGGGTGCCCTGAGGGCAGGGCTCTGACAGAGGGTGTCAGGGATGTGGAGTGAGGAGGGTCCTCGTGCTGGGGAGCTGGAGCCTTCTGGGAGCACAGGCGCAGAGGCAGCAGCTCAGTCACGGTCCCCAGATGGCTGTGGTGTGCTGAGTGCCACACGGACGCCTGACCCTGGCCAGGAGCAGCAGAGCAAAGCTTGATGGTCGTGTCCAGCCTGCGTCCCAGCACCAGGCTTTCCACAGCCCGTAGATACTGGTTCAATTTGTCAAGTCTGTTTATGTAAACAGTATGTTTAAAGGATGATGTGTTCGAGCAGTTGTGGAGGTTAGGAGGGATGCTCTACCTGTCTGTGTCTGGGGAGGAGGCTGGAGTATAGGATGGCTTGATTGTCATCCATCATTGGATGGTGCCGGGGAGCTGTCCACAGGGCGGTGCTGAAGGCATGAGTCAGGAGAGGAAGAAGAGCACAGCATGAGCAGAGGGAAGTGTGTGTGTGTGTGGTGGTCAGGGATGGGGGGACAGGGACTGGGAATTCAGGCCAGCATCTGCATCAGAGAGTCCCATCTTCCCACAGAGGTTATTGGTAATATCGACCTGGCGGTGATCTATTATCATCGAGGGAAACTTATTAGGTTAAGTACGAAGTATATAAAATGTAATTGGTTATAGGTATGTGAAGGAAAGAGCATAATGATATGGCCATCCATGTTGGGAAATATTTTGTAGTTATGTTTTGTTGGGAGAAATAGAATATGTTGGATCAATAGAGTTAGACAAATATCTTGGGCAGCACTAGACCTGCAGACGCAGGGATGATGAAGAGGGGGAAACTGCAGTTTTGACATTCTTGAGGCCACAAGAGAGGTGGAGGAACTAGGGGAGTGCAGAGGAGAGAGAAATAAGTCATTTTCAGGGGGGAGGAACAGCAGTGGATAAGGAGATGCCTATGGGCATGGTCACAGCAAGGGCAAATAAACGAAATGTTGATGAATTTGTTTATTATGTTCTGTTTATCAGCACAGCTGACTGGAGGATGTACTGGGACTCAGGAAGGCAAGGAAAATTCCTCTGGTCGTTTGAGGGTTGGCTTGAGTTATTAGAAATGTGACATCCTGTTGCCTCAGTCTCCCTGTCTCTTGCTGCTGCCAAAAATGGTGGGTGAGACAGGCACCATCAAAACAGGGTCCTTGTCTTGGGAGGAGCCTGTATCTTAAGACATTTCACTAAAATGGGAACTTGGAAAGGCAACAAACACAGAGATCTGGTTACATACAGGGTAGTATCCAAACTATCCAGTCAGTTCCCTGACTGAGCAGGTAGCCCAGTTATGTGAACTGGGGCACAATTCAGAAGGCTTCTGAAGGATGAGTAGGAGTTTTGGAGAGAAGATGAGGGAGAAGGAAAATCCAGGAAGGAGAATGTGCCTTGCACGTCCCGTTTTGGGGAATGGTGGGGAATTCATGTAGCTGGGCTCACGGAAGTTGTGTTGTGAGAGATGAGACTGGAAAAGTTAGTAGGGGCGATGTTTAAGATGGACAGGGCAGATGTAAGGCTATGGGCTTAAATAGTGTTAAGAGATCACTCGAAATCTGTTCAAAATCTGTGAAAACACGAGGCACCAACCATCAGAACCGACGCTGGCCATGGTGCTGGACCAAGTCTTGGAAGGGAAACCCTGGGGTCTGGGTCGGGGCTGGGGGAAGTAGTGTATGTTTGGGGGGAGGGGAAGAATGACGGGGACACCTTGGGGGAGGTGCTCAAGACAGCAGCTACTTACTGGTATGAACGGGCACGAAAGTATCTCAGTATTTGAACCATCAGAATGGTCGTACAGATGCGTACCGGCCTGAGTGGGGAGCAGGGGAGTGATACAACTGGATTTTTGCTTTGAAAAGTGGCTCTGGTCACAGCAAATGTTTGTTCTTCAGGTGGATGGGTGGGCAATAGAATTTCAGACTGGGTAGGGACCTGGGCTGATTTCTTTCCATCTGACGGAATGTAAAAGTTTCCAGCCCTTCTCAGTCTGGGCCTGGCCAGAAATCACCTGCTT
Organism: Propithecus deckenii coronatus; assembly: GCA_963574665.1. Classification (NCBI taxonomy): domain Eukaryota; kingdom Metazoa; phylum Chordata; class Mammalia; order Primates; family Indriidae; genus Propithecus; species Propithecus deckenii. The sequence goes on along the minus strand of CAUYQY010009994.1, from coordinate 10,494 downwards.
CCATCTGACCCCTCATTCCCTATGACTAAGCACCTCCCAGCTCCCCATGATTTCTGCTCTTGGCCACTGCAGCCCGAGCTGCCTCTGTCCCTGTCTGGACACGCCTGCTGTGTCTTGCTCTTTCCTCTCCTCACCAGCAGGAGAATTGGCAATCTTCTGGGATTTAATTACAGCTTCCCCGAGGGCCTTTCAGCCCATCACAGGACTCCTGCAGGCTGCCGGCTGGGAAGGTGACAGGCGCATGCAGTGATGAACAGCGACTTCCCGGTATGGCTGCTGTACCAAGTGGCCGGCCCACGCTTCTTAGGCTGCTCTGCATTTTCCTGAGCAAAACATGTCTCACTCCCATTTTGCAAGATCAGATAGCAAACGGGGAAAACACTTGCAGCAGGGAAGATGATAAAAGAGAGAGGGCCGCGCAGCCAGGGCGGAGGACAGAAAGCACAGCAGTTCCCCTGGAGGGGGTGCCTGCCTCCTAATGACTCCTGGAAACTCTTTACATCGTTAAACAATGACTTGGTAATTTTGCTCACTTTAATTAAGTCAGCCTGGTGTGCTGACAGCTCAGGTCCAGGTGGGGTTCTTTTGGGCCTCAGGCAGCCACACTTCAGTCCAAAAAAGTCCGAAGACTAGGGTCACCAAGCACACAGAAGGCACACCATTTGTTCCCACACCTCCACCATGGCAGACATTGCTAATTGATCATGCACGACTGACTCTAAATGTTTTAGGAGCCTGGATGTGAGTTCTGGCTATTCAGGGACTGGGGATAGCTATTAAAATAAGACAATAAGAGATTCCCCCTACTCGAGATTCCACAATCTTTTCCCAACCCAGGCCCCTCTGAATATGGCATTTGGTGTGGGGTAGGACGGACCCACACTGGGAGGGATGGGATACATCCACTCACCTCTGCACCCTTTGTCCTTGCTCCTGGGAAAATAAATAAGCGTGGAAAGATCTGGGTTTTTCTGAACATCCTGTCTCTCATGTTCCTCCTTCCGGGTGAAAATCAAATGATACGGACTCTACATTATCCACTGGGGTGTGATGTTGAGCCCACTCCCCTTCCTTTGCCAGTGTAATGTCCTTTCTCCATTGAGCAACCGCGTGTGGTCAGCGTGAGGCCGACTCTGTCTCCAGGGTGGGCACGGGGTCCAGGCCTGGCCAGTCAGGGTTTTTAATCTTCTTGGCTTTCGTGTCCATTTTCTTGGCACGTTTTGAGGAACAGAAAGACAGAATGGTTGGGGCAGGGAGCGGGGAGGACGGGGCGGAAGGAGATGGAGTCAGAGAGGAAGGCAGGGACCGGATGATGGACAGCCTTGGAAGCCACAGTAGGGAATTTGGAGTTTATTCTAAGAGCAGTGGGAAGCTATTGCCACTTTGGGTGTCTCCATGCCCTGGAACCTTCTTTTCTCCTGACTCATTCCTTCGTATTGAGCCATCTTGGATGTGAATAGGTTTGATTGGGAGTTGGAGGACTCCAGGTGTCCCTGGGCTCTGCCTCAGTGAAATGGGCAGGTTGCACTCCTCTCTGGGCCTGCTTCTACTCTAGCTCACGATGGATTTGGACTCGCTTAAGGAGAACAGAAGATTTACTCTTTCATCCCTTCTTGCTCAGCTGGTAGTGCCTGCCTGGACAGCTGTGTGGTGAAGGATCATGAGGTGTCTCCCAGGCTCCATGGGAGAGTGCTGTGATCGATTAGTCATGTCTGCCCTGGGTAAAGGAAGGGGAATGGTGAATCATTCATCTCAAGACCACATGCTCCCGGAGGTGTCTCTTATAGCATCTGATGGAACTTTAAGTCAGATATATCAGCAGCTCAGAGCATCAGACCAAGAATAAAAACGTCTGGCAAGTTAGAGAACCTGTATGGGGCTTCCCATTTTACAAATATTTTTCATGCCCATTTCCTCACTGGATCCTCTTGTCCTCCTCACGCTGTCTTAATAGGAAAGCAATCTGTTGTGTTTGCCTCCCACCCAAGCACTCCTTCTTCTGGTAACCATGTCCAGTTTTTTCCGGGGCATCAATCCCTTCCCCTGCTCAGGCCATGCGCTTTGGGACCGAGGATGAAGCAGGAGACCTGGGCTGATGGCAATCACAGCACCACAGTCCCCCGGCCTTGGCATTTGGTTGGAAGATGGGTCCATGACCAAATCAGAGGTTATGTGATGTGGTGGAATATTTGCTGCAACCTCAGGGGAAGGGGAAGGAGGCTGTGCCGGTGGATTTGGGGGTGCTGAGATAGGGGCCTAGGTGTGCCGGGCAAACAAAATTGAGAACCAATTCTGCACATTTCTTCACTTGGCATTGAAAATAAGCCACAGTAGACGTATTTTCTGCAAATCAGGGATTTTTTTGCCCCCTGAGAGCTGGGCTGGCTTCCAGCCACTTTCTCACCACTGCATGGAGCCTGAGACCCAAGCCACAAAGTGGGAAGTGGGACCAAAAGATAGAGAAAGACTGAGTCCTCAATCCAGCTGCGCCTGAAGATCGATCTGCCTTTAAACTTTTTAGCTGATAAATTATTTTTCTGTTTAAGCCTGTTTGGGTTGTATCTCTGTCCTTTGCAGCTAAGAGAGGCCTGACGTAAGTTTTATATTCAGCAGGCAGAAGAAAAGATGATTTAATACTCATCTCTTTAAAACTTTGGGAATAGTTCCCCACTGCCTTGGGAGGAATGTCCAAATTCTCACCCGGCACCCAAGGTTGTCCACAATCTGGCTCCAATTTCTCTCTGTCCTCAGATTAAGTTCTCCTGTGCTCTGGGTTAATTGAACTTCTTAACTGTCCTCAACAAAACCTCCTCTTTCCCTCCTCTGTGCCTTTGCACATTCTGTTCCCTCTACCTGGAACACTCTTTTTCTCTCCTGTCACTGTTTAAGGTCTAGATGTTTCTTCCCAGCTTTCCCCACCCCTCCCTGTCAGCACGCAGCACTTTCTAGGTTGTAGAGTTGTAGGGCCCAGGGTCACTGCCCCTTCTGGATTTGAGCTCCTTGAGGTCAGGGAATGCATCAGGATCATCTTCAAATCCTTCAAAATACCTGTTGCATCACTTTGCACAAAACAGGGCACCAAGAAATACTTGTTAAGCCAACAAATCTGTTCTCAACTCAGCAGCCAGAGTTATCTACTGCAAATACAAATTAAGTTAGGCCACATCCTTACTTAAAACCATCTGAAATTCCAGCCACACTAGCCTCTCTGTTATGGGAGCAAAGCACAAAGCAAGTTTGTTCCTACCTCAGGGCCTTTGCACTTGCTATGCATGGATTTTTCTTCATCTAGCTCTTCACTTAGCCAACTTTTCCCTATCACTCAGGATTTAGCCCAAATGTTACCTCCTCATAGACACCTTCCGTGGACATTCTTAACAAATGTAGCCCCTTTCTACACACTTTTTCTTGCATTAGACAATTTTATTTTTTTCGGTAATGATGATCAATGCTAAAATAGCATTTATTATGTAGTACATACTGTCCTAAGCATATATAGAAATATATTGACTCATTTCATCTTTAACAAGCCCCTAAGGGAGGTACCCCCCTTTACCAATGAAGAATGAGCATCTTAAGTTGGTTCCCTGGAAACATAGCCTGAGACAGGGATTCTGGCACCTGTGATTTTTAAAGAGATTCTCTTGGGAAAAGGGGAGCGAGGGGGCAGGGAGTGGCAGGGAAGGGGCTGAGCAAGGGTGTGGTCTCCCTAGAGAAGGAGACCCAGAGAGGGGAAGCTCTGGAGTGAGGACTGTGCCTCAGAGTTGGTTCTACCTTTAGCAAAGGGGGCAAGCCTTTTGTCCTCATTGTCTGTCTTGAGGGGTAAGAGGGAAGAACCTTCCAGGTGAAGTGGCTCCAGTCTAGCCAGGGGTCCAATTTTCTGCAGAAGGGGATAGTGGGAGATGAGTGGCCCAGTCATGGCAGCCAGGGGGTCATGTACCCACTGTGGAGGGGATCTGGGTAGGGCACCAGGATCATTCACTGCAGAGGTTAAATAACTCACCTAAGGGCTTCCCCTAGTAAGTGGCAGAGCCAGGATTTGAACCCAGGCTATCTGTCTGGCTCCAGGCTCTGGCTGGCACAGGCTCTCTGTGCCTTAAACTGCTCTGCTGTGGCTGTCACTACCTAACATGCTCTTATTGACTTTTTTTTTTTTAGAGATGGGGTCTGGCTGTATTGTCCAGGCTGGAGTGCAGTGGCTATTCATGGGCACAATCCTAGTGCACTACAGCCTCGAACTCTTGGCCTTGAGCAATCTTCCCACCTCGGCCTCCCAAGTTCTATAGACTTTCGAAAGCTTATTTTCTACCTTCCCAAGAGAGCAGATTCATTTGTTTCATTCACAGCTATGTATGTTCCCAGCACCTTGAACAGCACCCAGCACACAGTCGGTGCTCAGGAAATATTGGCGGAGTGAGTGAGTGAATGAATGAACGAATGAGGACCGTGTGACTATGGGCTGCGGAGCCAAGCTGACGCTCTTGCCTGTGGGCTGTTTGTTTAGTGCCCTGCCCTGTATGCCCAACCTTTATTTATGGCCCCACAAAGCCTTCTGCTGTTCATGGATTTCTTTGCTTTCAAATATTTCTTTTATAACTGAAATGAAAGTCTGGCGAACTCCTCCTAAATCATCAGACTCCCTTGGCTTTTCAACCCCCACCCTGCCCCTCCTTCCCTATTCTCTGGTGAGTTTTCGAAACCAGCATGCTGTGTGTGTGTGTGTGTTCGTTCTTTGGGGGGAGAGATGTGTCCCTGCTCCTCCGTCCCTTCTTTAGATGCCCCATTGCTCAGCTTGGGCTCAGCGCCGATCAATAACTGCTTGGTGGCGGCTTACGTACGTCTGCAGTTGGCAGCCATTTGCTCCTTTCTCGCGTGCAGTAGATTCTCATCAAAGCCCATTTGGGATCACAGCCCTTCAATTATTATCACACAAATGATAAGGGAACAGTAATCACAGGGCTCCCAAGTCGAGGCAGAAGAGTGCCACCTGCCACTTGTCTGAGGCCCCTTCCTTGTTACTTTCACTTAAGTGGGTGTAGCCAGGGGCAATCTTCAAACTATTTAGCAGCTAGGAGGATGTAGGTCGGACCTACCATCCTGGTTGTATCCTTCCCCCTCCCCCAGTTTAATATTATCATTATTTAATAATAGTAACTCTGGCATAGGGAATACAACCTATATGCCAGGCTCATTTGTGCTAGATGCTTTCAAAAATCCTCCTAAAACAACTCTGGGAGGCATCGTCCTCACTTTGCAGATCAGGAAACCAAGACTCAGAGAGAGAGGCTCAGAGAGAGAGCCATTTTTCCATCCTTCATGATCACACTTAAAAGCTAAGAATATCGCATCCAATGATGTACCAAGTTCTTACGACGATTCTCCTACTGCCAAGCCATTCGTATTGTTTCCAGTCTTTTTGCTGGTATGAATAATGCAGCCGTGACAGTCTCTATATCATCAGAGATTCCTTGAAGAATTCATTTTGGACGACTATGTAATATTTCACGTTGTCAACGAAGACGTGTGTACAAGGATACTAATTGCATCATTACTTATAATAGCAAAAATGGAATGTTATGAAGACACAGAGAAAAATGCTCCTGAGATGATAGTAAGTGAAAGTATCAGGGCACAGAAATTGCATAATCAGCATGCTCCTTGTTACTGGGAGGAGAACTTACATATGTTAAAAAAATAAAAAATAAACCGGAAGGAAATCATTCCCAATTTAACCAATGATTATTGATGGGTGGTGGCCTTATAGGGAAAATTTTCTTATTTTTCAAATTCTTCACAATGAGCATGTATTACCTTTAAATTAAAAAATGAATAGAGAATAATTTTTAAAAATTAAGTTTAATCTGTAATTTTAGACCAATGCTGTAGCCCTGGGTTGGCAAACTTTTCTTAAACAGAGCCAGATAGTAAACATCCGAATAGTAAATCCTGGCCTTGTGAGCCCTGCAGTCTCTGTTGCAGTTACTCACCTGCACCATTGCTGTACGAAAGCAGCCACAGACAATACGTGAATGAACGGACATGGCGGTGTCCCAATAAAACTTTATTTACAAAAACGGGAGGCAGGCCAGATTTGGCCCATGGGCTGTAGTTTGCCAACCCCTGGTTTAGCCTACCCATATCATTATTTTCCTTTTATAAACTGTCCGTATTAAATACTGGAGTAGATACAAAAGAATATTTATGAAAATAAGTTCAAAATACCAATAATGAAAATGCAGTCGGTCACCAATTTAAGCAGTACATCATTGCTATTAGTTTTGGATTCCTGGGTCCCTCCACCCTTAGATCCCAATCCCTTCCCTCAAAGGGAACCTCTTTCTTGAATTCTGTATTAAATATTCCCTTGTATTTGTTCATAGTTTTGCCCCAAGTTAGTATCTCTAAATACATTGTTTTGCTTATCTCTGAACTTTAGATAAACTGGGTCATGGTGCGTGTGTTATCATGTTAAATTCACATGGTGCATACGCACACAGTGTTAACTTGTTTGCATTGTTTCTTGGGATTCCTCCATGTGGATGTATGTAGCCTTAATCTATTTGTTTTCACAGCTGCATAGCATTCCATTGTGTGAATACACCGCAATTTATTTATCCATTGCATTGCTGATCGCCATTTGGTTGTTTCTGGGTTTTTTCCATTTTAAACCGTGCTGTTAAGAACATTCTTGTGCCTGTATTATGGTGCAAGAATATCTGTAAATTATATCAATAGGACTGGAATTACTGGGACATAGTACAAGAAGATCTTCAACCACACTAGGTAAAGCCAAACTCCTCTCCAAGATGGTTGCGACCATCCATACTTGCTCTGTCATGGGTCGAGATTCCCATTGGTTCACATTCTCACCAACACTTGCTATCTTCATGCCCTGAAATTTTAATCTTAATGTTGTTATTCACTGTTTTAACTTACCCACCGAAGATTTGTGAAATCTGAGGACATAACAACCAGATCTTTAGTCTTCATGACAGTTGTCTGACCTTGGGTGGGCTTGGCCTTGAGGCGTGGTGGGAACTTGGGTGCATGGATGGGGGTGTCAGACCTTGGTAGGGTTTGTGGGAACTCACAAAGCCCCAGTCTGACCCTCCCAAAGCAGGTGGCAAGTGTCCTGATAGCTGGAATTTGAGGCTGACAAACCAATGGTTCATTTATTCAACAAGTATTATGGAATGCTGCTATGTAGCAGGCGTGGCTCGCGATGCTGAGGTGCTGTGGTGCACAGGAGAGACAAAAGTCTCTGCCTCCATGGAGCTAACGCTCTCAAAGACAGAAACAAACTTTCAAAAACGTCAGTCATCAGTCACATGGTGTTATTAGATGGTCATAAGTGTGGAGAAGAATAAAGCAGGGGTGAGTGTGTAAGGAGTGGCAGGGAGCGAGAGGGAGCTACAGAGGGCCACATTGAGAAGGTGACATTTGGGCAAAGATCAGAGGAGCTGCAGGAGCAAGCCATGAGGATGTCCAGGGGAGAATGTTCTCAGCAGCAGGAACAGCCAGTGCAAAGGCCCTGTGGCAGGGAAGTGCCGAGTATATTCAAGGAGCAACCAAGCAGCAAGGAGACCAATATGCCCAGAGTAAGGAGAGAAAGAAGGAGAGTGAGAGGAGATGGGGCTACAGAGGAAAGGGGGCTGGACTGTGCTGGGCTGCACAGACGGTGGACTTCATTCTGGCCTCCAGGAAACTCTGAGGGAGTGCAGTGAGGCTGGGGCTGGGGGGCAGGGGCTGGCAGCTGCTAGGGAGGAAATGGGCAGGATCTGTGAGTGTCTTGGGGCTCTGGACAGGGAACTGGGGCTCTTGGGGAGACTGAGGCAGGCTCCCTCTTGTGTAAAGCAGGCTGGCCAGGGGTGTGTGTGCCTGTAATCAGGAAGTTCATGGTCTGTGGCAGTGAGACTCACGCCAGAACTCCCAGGCTAGTGGGGCTCAGGTAGGGGCAGGTTGAGCCCAGCGCAGGAGCCGGGAGAGGCAGGCTGAGCCCAGAACGGAGCATGAGCCCCAGGCCAAAGTGGCGGTGCTGGGTGGCCCTCTCAACCCCTTGGATCCCATCTTCCTCCATAACCCTTCAGCCTCCGGGCCTAGAAAGTTCTGTGGCACCAAGTGGCCTGCTTCAGATCCTGGTTTTGCCATTTAGTAGCTGTGTGACCTTAAGCAAGTTAACGAACCTTCTGTGCCTCAGTTTTCATGGCTGTAAAATGGAGGTAATCATAGAATATACCCCAGAGAGGTGTTTGTGAAGATAAATCAATCGAAATAGGTCAAATGATCAGAATGGCACTAGTAGCATAGTGAATGCTTCATAAACACCAGCTTTTATTATCCGCAGTAGTGTTTCTCCTAAAGGGAATCCTTCATTTCCCTTGGATATCACATTTGTCCTTGTCCCAAATGTGTGCCTGATTGGGAAGGGCTCCCAAATATGTCCCAGGAGGTGCATGGAAGGATGGACGTGGCTTCATTGCTGCGTGCTCGTGGGCAGGGTACGTTGCTCCCCTGAAACTTGGTTTTCTGAACAATAAAATAGGACTATGAATTCCCTCTTCAGAGAACCAGCAGTGGTGGCTTATAAAGAGCTGGCTGCACTGCCGGGTCAGGGCAGGTGGCTGGTCAGTCCCTTCACCTTCTCCATCATTCCATTACAATCGGCCTCTCCCACTGGGCCATGGGCAGATAGCGCTGAACCAGGTGACGGTCCTGGCTTCTCATAAAGGAGGTGAGTAAGTGCATTTTGGTGAGATAAGCACCACAGTGACAAGAATGACAGCTACGATTTGGAACACTTACTATGTGCTGGGCACTGTGTGAAGTGAGGTGAGCGATGTTGTCATCATCCCCATTTCGGGCGGGGAAACTGAGGTTCAGAAAGGTTGAACGATGGGCCCAAAGTCCCCAGAGCCGGTGAGTGCTGGCGCCGGGACTGGAACCACAGTGTCTGAGTGCAGCCTGGTTGAACGCAGAGGTGCTGCCAGGGCACAAGGAAGTGAGCTGTCACCCTGTGGAGTGGGGCAGACAGAGGACGTTGCTAAGGCCTCCACTGGATGGGACACTGAACTCAGTCTTGTAGGGTGTGTAGGAGTTGGCCGGGCGGAGCACTGTGGTTTGAATGTTTTTGTCCCTTCCCAAAATTCGTGTGTTGGGACTTAATCCCCAATGCAACAGTGCTGGGAGGCGGGGCCTTTGGGAGGTCTTTAGGCCACAAGAGCTTTGTCCTCAAGCATGGGTTAACGCTGCTACAAAGGGGGCTCGCAGGAGTGGCTCAGCTCTCTCCGGTCCTTCCACCTCCTGCCATGGGAGGATGCAGCCAGAAGGCCCACACCAGATACCAGTGCCTTGATCTTGGACTTCCCAACCTCTAGAACTACGACAAGTAAATTTCTGTGTTTTGTAAGTTACCCAGTCTCAGTATTCTGTTACAGCAGCGCGAAATGGACCAAGACACAGACCAAAGTGGAGACAGGAAGGGCACTTGCCAAGGCTCAAGGGATTTGGGGGAGCTGTAACGTGTATCAGTTCTCTACTGTCACAATAATGCTGTGGACCGACCACGGCCCTCAGAGGTCTTACAAGAACGAGCGTTTATTGCTCAAACGTGGGGAAGTCAGCTAGACGGTCGTGCTGGTTGTGGCTGGTTTGCTCCCATGTCTAGGAACAAACTGACCGTCAGCTGACCTCGGCCAGCCTCAGCAGGGATGATTAGAACACGGCCCTGCCCAATGGGTCCCTTGTCTTCCAGAAAACTAGCCTGGGCCTGTGCCTGTGGTGATAACAGGTGCAAACAAGAGGCATTGCACCAGTTGTGCAATGTGTTTGTGTCTCATTCAATAGCATCCTGTTGGCCCAGGATGAGTCGCACGGCTGAGCTCAATGTCAGAGTGGGAGGGTGCTGCAAAGGGCGCAGACCCAGGAGGGGCGAAGCATCTGGGACCCTGCTTGCAATCTGCCATGCAGGGAGTTTAGGGAAGTTGGGGAGTGTGGGTGGGGAAGCTGCAGATGAAGTTGCAGGGGTCACTGGGGACGAGTTGTGGACATGGACAAGAGTGGGCGCCGGGAAGCGGGGAGGAGTTACGAAGCTGTCGCAACCACAAGGAAGGACACAGGTCTCACCCCGGGCAATAGCAGTGGGGACAGAAGAGATTGATTATGCTACATTTGTCCTATAAAAACCAAGACAGGCTGAGGCACTTGGTCTGTTACACAGATGTCACAGATGGCCCCCGGGATATAATTGGCCTTGGCCTCTGCAGAAAGGTTAATTGTGCAGATCACACAGTTTGATGCTTCCGGGACTGACAGAGCAGCTCCCCAATTAAGGCCCCGGAGCTGCCGAGCTTTCCGTCTTCTCTGGTCACTTGGCCAGGGCTATGCAGGGCAGTGGAGGGGCAGAGAGGCTGGGGGCCCTTTCCTGGGCCTCAGGGAGCCCGTAGCCCCAGAGGGACACTAACCAATAAGCAAACATTCTGGGGCTGGGACGGACAT